>MCJB01050619.1:72229-102995 GCA_002018475.1 Nicotiana obtusifolia | reverse complement strand
GACGCTTTGGTCCGGTTGGTAGGCCTCATGGAGAATGTCACCCGAGCGGGCTTACTTCCTGCAGCACCAGCCACTCCTCAGGCTGGAGAAGGGGTTCAGATTACTGCTACTCGTACTCCGGAACAAGTAGCTCTCTAGGCTCAGGTTCCAGTGGTTCAGCCAGCTATGACAGTCCAGCCGGGAGCAGTGGCTCAAGCCGGCAATGGGGCGGCCATGTCCGCCGATGCTTTGTGGAGACTGGATAGGTTTACCAAGCTCTTCACCACTACCTTCAGTGGTGCTTCTTCGGAGGATCCCCAGGACTTCCTATACAGCTGCCACGAGGTCCTCAGGAATATGGGCATTGTTGAGACCAACGGGGTAGACTTCGCGGCATTTCGCCTGTCTGGATCCGCCAAGACTTGGTGGAGGGATTGTTGCTTGACTAGGCCAGTCGGGTTGCCATCTTTGACTTGGGAGCAGTTTACAGAGTTGTTTCTGGAGAAGTTTCTCCCCATCACTCAGAGAGAGGCTTATTGGAGGCAGTTCGAGGGCCTTCAACAGGGGTCCATGACCGTTACCCAGTATGAGTCCAGGTTCATTGACTTGGCTCGGTATGCTCTCATCATACTCTCGACAGAGAGGGAGAGGGCGAGGATATTTATTGACGGTCTCATCCAACCGATTCGCCTTCAGATGGCTAGGGAGACTGGTAGTGAGATTACCTTCTAGGAGGCGGTCAATGTGGCCCGCAGAGTCGAGATGGTTCTGTCGCATGGAGGTGGTCATGGGTCGGATAAGAGACCCCGTCATTTAGGCAGATTCATTGGTACTTCGTCTGGAAGCAGAGATTCATATGGAAGAGGCCATCCTCCTAGGCCCTTCCAGTCAGCTCTCCAGGTTTCTCACAATGCTTCAGGTAACCGCGGTTCTCAGATGCAGTATTTCGATCAGTAGTCTATCTGTGCACAACCGCTACAGAGTTTCCAAAGTCGGCAGCCTAAGGCTTATTACATGAATGGCGACACAAGGCACATTGCTAGGTATTGCCGCCGTGCTATAAACAACTCTCCGCACCAGGATTCCCATGTTATGACACAGGCACCAGATGTTCCGCAGCCCGCCCAGCTAGCTAGGGGTAAGGGCAGAGGTGCTAGAGGTAGAGGTAGGGGTACTGGAGGCGGAGCTCAGGTCGGCAAAGGTGGGGGCCAGCTAGCAGCAGGCCATTCTAGAGATGTGGCTTAGGGTGGTGGGGCTCAGCCCCGATGTTATGCCTTTCCAGCCCATCCCGAGGCAGAGGCTTCAGATGCAGTGATTACATATACGGTTCTGGTCTGTGATAACGATGCTTCGGTATTATTTGATCCAGGGTCTACCTACTCGTATGTCTCCTCTTATTTTTCACCGTATCTGGCCATGCCTAGTGACTCATTGAGTGTTCCTGTTTATGTGGCTACTCCGGTTAGTGATTCTATTGTGGTAGATCGAGTATATCATTCCTGTGCTGTAGTGATTGGGGGTCTTGAGACCCGTGCAGACTTATTGCTTTTGGATATGGTTGATTTTGCTGTCATATTAGGGTATTGGTTATCACCTTACCACGCCATCCTGGACTGCCATGCCAAGACTGTGACCTTAGCTTTACTGGGTATGCCCCGTTTGGAGTGTAAAGGGACTCCTGGTCATTCCTCCCGTAGCATTATCTCCTATATGAAGGCTCGACGTATGGTCGAGAAGGGGTGTTTGGCTTATCTGGCTCACGTTCGTGATTCCAGTGCTGAGGTCCTCTCTCTTGAGTCTGTGCCCGTGGTTCGTGAGTTTCTCGAGGTTTTCCCATCCGACCTGCCGGGGATGCCACCCGATAGGGATATTGACTTTTGCATTGATGTGGCTCCGGACACTCAACCCAATTCTATTCCGCCGTATCGCATGGCCCCGCCAGAGTTAAAAGAATTAAAGGAGCAGTTGCAGGACTTGCTCGAGAAGGGTTTCATTAGACCCAGTGTTTCACCTTGGGGTGTGCCGGTGTTGTTTGTTAAAAAGAAGGACGGGTCAATGAGAATGTGCATTGATTACCGACAACTGAACAAGGTTACAATCAAAAATAAGTACCCATTGCTTAGGATCGATGATTTGTTTGATCAGCTCCAGGGTGCTAGGGTATTTTCAAAGATTGATTTGAGGTTTGGCTATCATCTGTTGAAGATTAGGGCACCCGATGTCCCTAAGACAGCTTTCCGTACTCGGTACGGGCATTATGAATTCTTGGTTATGTCATTTGGGTTGACTAATGCCCCAGCAGCTTTTATGGACTTGATGAACCGAGTGTTCAGACCTTACCTGGATTCGTTCATGATAGTTTTCATCGACGACATCCTGGTATATAGCATGCACAGCATCTCAGAGTGGTTCTTCAAACTCTGATGGATAGTCGGTTGTATGCTAAGTTTTCAAAATGTGAATTATGGTTGAGTTCGGTTACATCTCTGGGTCATATTGTATCGGCAGAGGGTATTCAGGTTGATCCGAAAAAGATTGAGGCAGTCAAGAACTGGCCTAGGCCGGCGTCAGTTACAGAAATCCAGAGTTTCTTGGGGCTGGCAGGATACTGTCATCGATTTGTGGAGGGGTTTTCATCTATTGCAGCCCCGATGACCAAGTTGACTCAGAAAGGTGCCCAGTTCAGGTGGTCGGATGAGTGTGAGGCGAGCTTTCAGAAGCTCAAGACAGCTCTGACCACGACACTAGTGTTAGTCTTGCCCACAAGCTCAGGGCCTTACACAGTTTATTGCGATGCCTCTCGTATTGGGCTTGGTGCAGTGTTAATGCAAGAGGGCAAGGTCATTGCCTATGCTACGAGGCAGTTGAAGGTTCACGAGAAAAACTATCCGGTGCATGATTTAGAATTGGTGGCTATAATTCACGCCTTGAAGATTTGGAGGCACTACTTATATGGCGTGCCGTGTGAGGTGTTCACGGATCATAAGAGCCTTCAGTACCTGCTCAAGAAAAAGGAGTTAAATTTGAGGCTGAGGAGGTGGTTGGAGATGTTAAAGGACTATGATGTCACTATCTTATATCACCCGGGAAAGGCCAATGTGGTGGCCGATGCCTTGAGTAGAAAGTCAGCCAGTATGGGAAGTCTTGCCTATATTCTGGTCGGTGAAAGACCACTTGCTTGGGACGTTCAGCCTTTGGCCAATCGATTAGTGAGATTGGATATTTCTGAGCCTAATCGGGTATTAGCTTGCACGGTCGCTCATTCTTCGTTATTGGAATGAATACGTGACTGACAGTTTGATGATCCCCATTTGTGTGTCCTTAGGGACACGGTGCAGCAAGGAGGTGCCAAGCAGGTCACCTTAGGTGATGATGGGATTTTGAGATTACGGGGTCGAGTTTGTGTGCCCAATGTAGAGGGACTTCGGGAGTTGATTTTGAAGGAGGCCCATAGCTCCAGGTATTCTATTCATCCGGGCGCCGCAAAGATGTATCAGGATTTGCGACAGCATTATTGGTGGCGTAGAATGAAGAAGGATATAGTTGCGTACGTGGCTCGGTGTTTGAATTGCCAGCAGGTCAAGTGCGAGCATCAGTGACCTGGTGGACTGTTCCAGAGAATTGAACTCCCCGAGTGGAAGTGGGAACGGATCACTATGGATTTCGTTGTTGGACTTCCGCATACCTGGAAGAAGTTCGACGCAATTTGGGCCATTGTTGACAGGCTGACCAAGTCAGCACATTTCATTCCTGTGGCAGTCTCCTATTCATCTGAGAGGTTAGCCGAGATTTATATTCGGGAGATTGTTCACCTTCATGGTGTGCCAGTATCTATTATTTCGGACCGGGGTACGCAGTTTACTTTGCATTTCTAGAGGGTAGTCCAATGGGAGTTGGGCACCCAGGTTGAGTTAAGCACAGCGTTTCATCCTCAGACGGACGGACAGTCCAAGCGGACTATTCAGATATTGGAGGATATGCTCCGAGCTTGTGTTATTGACTTTGGAGGGTCATGGGACCAGTTTTTGCCATTAGCATAGTTCGCCTACAATAACAGCTACTAGTCGAGCATTCAGATGGCTCCTTATGAAGCATTATATGGTAGGTGGTGTCGAACTCCGGTTGGGTGGTTCGAGCTGGGGGAGGCTCGGTTGTTAGGCACAGATCTAGTTCAGGAGGCCTTGAGCAAGGTCAAAATCATTCAGGAAAGGCTTCGTACAGCTCAGTCCAGGCAAAAGAGCTATGCAGATCGTAAGGCACGGGATGTGTCTTTCATTGTTGGTGAACGGGTATTACTCCGGGTGTCGCCTATGAAAGGCGTGATGAGATTTGGGAAGAGGGGCAAGCTTAGCCCTAGGTTCATTGGTCCATTCGAAATTCTAGATCGAGTGGGGGAGGTGGCTTATAGACTTGCATTGCCGCCAAGCCTATCGGCCGTACATCCGGTTTTTCATGTGTCCATGCTCCGGAAATATCACGGCTATCCAACTCACGTGCTAGATTTCAGCACCGTTCAGCTGGACAAAGACTTGTCTTACGAGGAGGATTCGGTGGCTATCCTAGATCGGCAAGTCCGTCAGCTGAGGTCGAAGAGTTTTCCTTCTGTTCGTGTTCAGTGGAGGGGTCAGCCACCTGAGGCATCGACCTGGGAGTCCAAGCCTGATATGCGGAGCCATTATCCACATCTTTTCCCCGACTCATGTACTTCTTTATCCTGCCCGTTCGAGGATGAACGATTGTCTTAGAGGGGGAGAATGTAACGACCCGATGTGTCGTAGAAACACCTATGATACTAATCGTTCAGATTTGGCTTGTTTTAAGTGTAAATTCCTCTTTATGATTATGCAATTTTAACATTTTTGCAGGGTATGAGGTATAAGAATCCAATAATTAAGAAAAGAGTTCAAAAAGGCAAGTAATGCAGGATATGCGGTCGCATTTCAGACATGCGGACCGCATATCTTACATGGGCGTCGCATACTTAGGCAGATTTTTGGGCAAAGGTTCATGACAGAAATGCTGTCCGAAATGGGGACCGCAAATTTGGCTGCCTGGATCGGAGAGTGGAACAGAGAACTGGACAAGTCTTATGTAAAAAATGCGGTGAGAAATACGGATCGCATTTCTAAAATGCGGATCGCAAATCCCACAGTGAGATGGCAGAATGAGGCAGAGTTTTGGGCCAAATGTCATGTCAGAAATGCGGTCCAAATGCGGACCGCATGTTGAGTTTGCGACCACAATGTGATCGCATTCTGGACACCTGAAATTTTATTTTTTGTCCCGAATTTCGACCCATTATAAATAGGAACTAGGAACCCTAACATGCAAAAAGCCCCTTATTTCGTCAGTCATCTCAGAAAAGCTCACTAAAACACCCTCAAACCCCAGCAAATAAACCTCCAAATCACCTTGAAAACAAACCCCAACATCTATCACAAGAAACCCCACCCTCTAACACCAAAGACCCAGCCCACAATTGCTGCAAATCGTACCAAGATTTCAGCTGAGTTAAGGCACCCTACCAAGTTGCAGCTCGTTAGCCTCGATTGTGTCCACCTAAAGTTCGTGAGTACCCATAAAAGGTTGGGCTTGAGGGATTGTTGGAAATCTAGGAATTTTGGCAAAGTAAGATAAGTGTTCGTTCTAACCTTAGCTTGAGGGATTAGAAATCGTGTCTTGTTTGCTAAACTGCTCCTTCTTAAGAATAACGTACAGGCATGGTGACGGGTGTCTATATGTTGGTGTCACGCATGACCGTGGGTCGTATATGGTTAATCGTTGTGTGACTATTGTTTCAAATTGTTGAATAATTTCCTTGAATTGTTATGATGTGTTGCATGTGGGAGCGGGCGGCATGCCTGCCACAAGATGTTGTGAATTGAAGGCGGGTGGTACGCCTACCACAAAGTTTCTTCTATTCGGCATAAAGTGGATGGTCAACTAGACTAGTTGGGTAAGAATTGCTAGGAGTTGAAGAGGTCCAATGTCAAAATTGTGGGTAGTGTTTTAGGAGTCCGTTAGAAGTTTAAAGGGTCCAGTGTCACATTAGTAAAGTCGTGTCTAGAGTCAACGAAATGATAATTGGGTTGGGAGGTTAGTTGTAGGATATTGACTGTAATTGAGTACTGACATTGATTGAGCTAAATAGAAGTCAAGTTTGGTTTGGTTATAGCTGAATTTCCCCCTGGCCAAGATGATTGTGTTGCTGTTATTTGTTCTCTTGCTGGGAAGTTGTTATGTTGATTTGATCCCTCGTCGGGACTTCTTGTGATTGTTGTGATTATGAAAGTGGGAGCGGGTGGATGGCTACCACAGTATAAATTGTAAGTGGGAGCGGGTGGCACGCCTGCCACGAGATATTATGAAAGTGGGAGCGGGTGGTACGCCTACCACAGTATAAATTATAAGTGGGAGCGGGTGGCACGCCTGCCACGAGATATTATGAAAGTGGGAGCGGGTGGCACGCCTGCCATGAAATATTATGTAAGTGGGAGCGGGTGGCACGCCTGCCACGGGATGTGATATATGTGGGAGCGGGTGGCACGCCTGCCACAAGAGGTAACTGTAAGTGGGAACGGGTTGCACGCCTGCAACAAGAGGTTACTGGAGGAAAAGGGTGGATTGTATTTCATTTCGTTTGTGTTAAAAGCTGAATTGTTGTTTTCCTTCTTACTCTTTGATGATTCCTTTTGCTTTATTTGTCTGCCATTCTGATGTATGCTTTCTTTTCCCTGTTTAAGTTGTTTATGTATTTTATCTTCTGCTGTAGATACATATATGCTTAAAAATTTCACAGGTTTATCTGGAGTCTGGTCCTAGCCTAGTCACTACCTCGCCGGGGTTAGGCCAGGCACTTACTAGCCCATGGGGTCGGTTGTGCTGATACTACACTCTGCACTCTTTTTTGTAGATCTCAGTGCCGCAGGCTACGAACAGTAGGAAGCTTCCAGTCTCTGAATTTCAGGTGACCCAAGGTAGTTTTGCTGACGTCTGCGGACCTTGGAGTCCCCTGCCCATTTCTTGTATCTGTTTCTCCTATGTAATCCAGAAACAACATTTTGTTATATTCTTCAGACCCTGTTTGTAGTACTCTTAAATAGTCTGTGAAACTGTGACACCAGATCTTGGGTAGACCGTTGTGGATGGTTATTGGCGATAGTTGTGTAAAGTATTAACTTGGTGTTTATTTCGCTTGTTGAATTACTACTTTTCAGTTGATGCATTTGTGATGTAATGAATTCGTAAATAGAACGTGGTAATTAGTCCGATTGACTGGGTTGCCTAGCTTTTACTAGTAGGCGCCATCACGATGCCAGAGGGTGGAAAATTCGGGTCATGAAAATACACAACCAAACTCAAGTAGAAATTACTTTCCCACAAAGTAGTGATGAAAATCTCCTCAATAATCTCCTCTTCCCGAGCTCCAAAACTTTTGAGAAAAAGTGACCAAAATCCTTAAACAAGTTAAAAAAATACAGCAGCTGTCCCAAGTTAGCTGCTAGATGATCCCAGAACTCACCTTTGATAAGCCCAACATAATCCTTGCGAGATACCACCCAAGATATCCTTTTGAATAACCCAATTTGGCTTTAAAATACGAGAGATATTGATATTTTGTAGTTTTAAAGGAAGTTGGAAATTTGGACGAACTTAGGGACATAAGCAGTATTTTCGGAATGGTCGCACGAAAATTCATCAATTGTAAATCTAAGTTTTAGCACGTGAAACTATTCGGAACCTCCCGGACATAAATCTTATATGCATTTGAATCATAAAATATGCTACGTACCTGCTTGCACACTCAAAACACCAAAAAGAGATCATCTTAACCCGTGCTGATCGTGGTCAAATTCTAAATTTTTAACTTAACTAGTCTCTCAACCAATGATCCAAAACACACCTGATCCCCTCGAAACCCCGTCCAATTTTGTCATACAAGTATAAATAAATTATCCAAACTTATTCAAATGATTAAAGCACCACAAATAACATCAAAACCAAGAATCATAGATCGAATCATTCTCTTAAGTTTCAAATATTTTAACTTCGCCGAACATGTCCGAATCACACTTAGACATTTCGGATCATAACATAACTTTACACAAAAGTTTCAATCAACTAAATAAGCATATCCAGGGTTTTAAAATTACAATAAGAGTCCTATAATACCGAAGTCAACTCCCGGTCAAACCTATAAACTCTCCAATCCTTCAAGTTATCAATTTCGGCAAATAGTACCAAAACCTTTTAGGAACCTCTGAATCCAAATCCAAACATATTCCTAAGACCAAAATCACCATACGAACCTATTGGAATCATCAAATTACCAATCTGTAAGTGTTTATCTAAAAGTCAAACCTCGGTCATCTCTTACAACTTGAGCTTCCAAAATGAGACTAAGTATTCCAAATCACTCTCAAACATTCCCAAAATCAAGCTAACTATCCCCATAAGTCAAAAAATAATACAAAACATACGGAAAGCATACAATGGAAAAATGAGGCTCAAATATACAAAACGACTGGCCGGGTCATTACAGAGTAAGTCTTGAATAGCAGCAATAAGGCTCTTTATTTAGGTGTGAGGTTGGCTGAAATCCATCTCCAATCAATACTCTAAACCTTAGAATATTATGGTTAAGGAAAACCTCTCTCTATTAGACTTGGTTTTAGATTTATTTCTAACTCCTCAACTTCTTCTTTCACTGCAAGTTTTTCATATTTAGTAAAAACCTTTCGAACACTGATTCCTCCAGTTAATTTTTTTTTTGTAGTGCATGAATTAACTTCTTTCCGGAATCTAACTTTCATTCAATCTATTGCCATTTCTGATCAACGTCTAGATATAACTTTTTGCTTCATCCTGCTACAGACCTAGTTCTATCATCATCTGCATGTCATGTATTGACACCAGTTAGTAGTATACCAACTAACATAAACGGAACTGGTTCTTTCAACACATTCGTTAATCATCAAAACTTAATTTAAGCTAAACATACTCATCTCTACAACATCTAAAACTTAAAAGCATACAACAAAAGGAATACATCAAGTAAATGGTTGTAGAATACATTTTCCTCAATCAGGAATAATACTTTTTGATCAAGGTCTCAGTTAAGAAAACGCTTAGTTAATCAAAGCCAAGTGATCGAAGCGTACACATATCCATTATATCTAGGTCCAGCAGATACTCCAGGTGTTGTTTTGATCCCTGTGAGACTCATAGGATCTGAGAATTATGGGCTATGGAGTAGTATAATGAAGATCGTACTGCTTGGGAAGAGAAAGCTAGGGTTTGTGAATGGAACTTGTACGAAGGAATCATGTACTTCAGAGCTACAAGAGCAATGGGAAACTTGTAATATCATTGTCCTCTCATGGCTCATGAACACAGTGTCCACGGAACTCCTATGTGGGATTACATACGCTTCAGATGCTCACCTTGTGTGGGAAGACTTGAGGGAGAGATTCGATAAGGTGAATCGCATGAGAATTTTTCAACTGCTCGAGCCATTGCCACTCTCTCACAAGGTACAGATTCTATTTCATGTTATTTCATAAAATTAAAGGATTTATGGATTGAGTATGATGTTATGGTACCTAAGGCCAATTCAAGGGATTATGTTGATCATTTAGAGCAGCAGAGATTATTACAATTCCTTAGTGGATTAAACGACTCTTATGATCAAGCAAGAAGACAGATCCTTATGAAGTCGAATGTTCCCTCTATCAATCAAGCTTATGTGATGGTGACTGAAGATGGACCTAGACAGTGTCATTGTATGGGTGCAATAATTGATAAGAATGAACTAGTGGCTATGCAGGTTGGTCGTAACCAAAGCTATAAGGGAATGAAACCTTCTTTGCAATGTGAATATTGTGGCTACAAAGGCCATAGCAAAAAAAATTGCTATAAGCTCATAGGATACCCGAAAGACTTTAAGGAAAAGAAAAGGTTCAATCAGCCCAATACTGGACAGTTTGGTCGTGGAAGTGGTGGTGCAAATGGATAATTTGGTCGAGGAACTCCACACTTTAATGTTGTTAACAATGTTTCTAGCTGTGCAGGTAGTAGAAGTAATGCAGGTGCTCAATGTTCTTCTAGTTGTGACTTGCAGGATGCTTTTGCTGGAAAAGGACCATTCTTCACTGAGGAACAATATAAGCAAATTTTAGCATTGTTGAATAAGGAACCAGTTGACAATCAAAACAACATGGACAATCAAAGCAATATGGAAGGTAATTGCAGCTTGTTTCGTGTCCAAAGATATTACTAGTGAGTGGATTATGGACTCAGGTGCCACACATCACATAGCTGCATCTAAGGACTTACTAACAAATGATAACACTAGGAAGGAATCTAAGGACACAGTACATTTTCCTACTGGAGATAAGATTCCTATTTCTCATATAGGCCATGCATATTTATTTGGTATCGAGGTTTATAAAAATTGTCCTATATGTACCAGATTTCAAATTTAACCTCCTGTCAGTATCTAAACTCACAAAAGAACTAAGGTGTTCAATGAATTTTTTCCCTCACTTTGTCCTCTTCCAGGATCTTTGCAGTGGCAGGGTGAAGGGAATTGGTGAGGAGACAGGTGGTTTGTACATTGTCAAAGGTAGCAGTAATAACAGCAATAGAGATTGTAATGTAGTAGCAACAATCCCAGTGAATGAGGACTACAGATTATGGCATCAGAGGCTTGGCCATCCTTCAGCTTCTGCTATGAAAAGTATGAATTGGTTAGGAAGCATTGTAAATAATGATCTTTTGAATAATTGTCATGTTTATCCCTTAGCTAAACAAACTAGATTGTTGTTTCCTACTAGTGTTTCTCGGGCAATATCTCCTTTTGATCTTGTTTACATGGATTTATGGGGCCCCTATAAAACACCTACCTATGACAAGAAGTATTATTTTCTTACTGTTGTGGATGACTTTAGTAGGTTTAATTGGATTCATTTACTGCAACTCAAATATGAAACAATTGTTGCAATTAAAAACTTCCTCTTAATAGCAAGAAACCAATTTGGAATGATGGTAAAAGTGTTGAGATCCGACAATGGTAGAGAGTTCTTCAATTCACAGTGCAATGAGATGTTACAAAGTTTTGGAATATTGCATCAAAGCAGTTGTGTTCCCATTCCACAACAAAATGGGATTGTGGAGAGAAAGCACAGGCACATATTAGATGTAGCAAGAGCACTGAGATTTCAATCAAAAATACCAATTAGATATTGGGGAATTCGTATAACTACTGCAGTATACCTGATGAACAGGTTGCTCTCCTCGGCTATTAAAAGAAAAAATCCTTATGAGATGCTATATGCCAAGCCTCCATCCTTAACTCACCTGAGAGTGATAAGGTGCTTGTGGTTTGGTTCAGTTGTTCCCAAAGGATATACGTTTGCTGCAAGAGCAAAGGCATCAGTCTTGATGGCATATTCAGAGAGATAGAAGGGTTACCTCGTATTAGAACTTACTACCTATCGAATATTTGTGAGTAAGGATGTGGTATTCAAGAAGTCTGTGTTCCCTTTTGCAAAACAACAGGAGATCTCCATCAGTCACAACCCTCCTGTTGACAACTTGGATTCTAGCATATTTGATGTTGGAGTGCCATCTACAAGTGTTGCATATAATTCACAAGACTTAAATCAAGGTCCAGATGTGGATCAAGGTTTAACTGTACTTACAACTGACAATACAGTTGAAGGCAATGTAGAGGGAGACAATGAGTTGCAGGAAAGAAATATCACTTAAGTCACACAGGAAGATGAACCTCATGTTCTTAATCAAGACATGACCACTGATGCTGCACAAATTCCACTGAAAAAATCCTCCAGGTTCTCCACACAGCCCATTTGGCTAAGAGACTACGTTACAACACAGAAGGGAACTAGTAAGTATCCCATCACCAACTACATATCCTATGACAAAGTCACACCAAAGTACCAAAGCTATTTGGCCAAGTTTTCTACATTGGTTGAGCCCAGATCTTTAGAGGATAATAAAACTTGGGAAGTTGTAGACCTACCATCAGGGAAACACACTGTAGGATCCAAATGGGTCTACAAGATCAAGTACCAACAAAATGGGGGCATTGAGAGGTTCAAGGCTTGACTAGTTGTCAAAGGATATAGCCAACAAAAGGGTCTAGATTATCATGATACTTTCTCTCTTATGGTGAAGATGGTAACCATAAGGTCAGTCATAGCCTTAGCTGTTTCTAGAGGTTGGAACCTATACCAGATGGATGTATATAATTCTTTTTTGCAAGGCGATCTTTATGAAGAGGTTTACATGGATATGCCTGAAGGTTTTAGGAGGCAGGGGGAGCAGAAAATTTGCAAATTGCTTAAGTCCTTATATGGACTCAAGCAGGCATCAAGATAGTGGAACATTAAGTTTTCTGATGCACTAGTAGCAGCAAGTTTCTACAAAGCAATCACGACTACTCCTTATTCACATTAAAGAAACCAGAAGGCATGGTGATCATCCTGGTGTATGTGGATGATTTGCTCATCACAAGCATCAATGATCAGCTGATTACTGAAGCAAAGGAGATACTCCATCAACAGTTCAAGCTAACAGACTTAGGTGAGCTCACGTACTCTTGGGCATTGAAATCTTAAGGTCATCAGCTGGGGTTGTTTTGAATCAAAGGAAGTATGTCCTAGAACTCATTTCTGAAATGGGACTTAATGGTGCCAAACCAGCAATCACCCCTTTGGAGACCAATATCTAGTTAAGTACAATTGCATATGATCAGGCAGCAGGTTCTATAGGGGACTTGCATTTAGAAGATGTTGGTGCATATCAGAGATTACTTGGTCATTTGATGTATATGACTACAACAAGACCTGATATTAGCTATGCTATTCACACTCTAAGCCAGTTCATGCAGCACCCTAAGAAGTCCCATTGGGAGGCTGCTTTTAGGGTGGTTAGATACTTGAAGAGTGCTCCAGGCCAAGGCATTTGGTTGAGGTCTGGTCCTGCATCAGAGTTACAATGTTGGTGTGATTCTGATTGGGCAGCTTGCCCCAATAATAGGAGATCAGTGACAGGCTATATGGTAAAATTTGGTGACTCTCTCATTTCATGGAAGTCAAAGAAGCAACAACTAGTTTCCAGAAGTTCAGCTGAAGCTGAATATCGTAGCATGGCTTCAGCTGTAGCAGAAGTCACTTGGTTACTTGGACTATTTCAAGAGCTGGGACTTCCCATCAAGCTTCCTATTCTGGTGCAATGTGACAGCAAATCTGCTATACAATTGGCTACTAATCCTATTTTTCACGAACAAACAAAGCATATTGAAATTGATTGTCATTTCATTCGTGGCAAGATCAAGGCAGGGGTGGTAAAGACTGTCTATGTTCATTCCAAGGATCAACAAGCTGATTTATTCACCAAGAGCTTCTCTCAAGCTTCGCATGTTCTTCTTCTCCACAAGCTTGGTGTGTTGAATATATTGCACCCTTCAGCTTAAGGGGGAGTATTGTACGCTCAAGTTAGTTAGTGGTAGTTATGGTAGTTAGTGTGTCAGTTAGTCGGTTAATTCCACTGTACACTTAGTGCCAGCTCACGTCCAGCTCATAAGTTAATAGATAGTCTCATTACTTGTACATAAATACCCTGTATTTTCATAGAATGAATATAGAGAATCATTTTGCAATGCCTGCTTCTTCTTTATTTCTGTGCTCTAGAAGCTTCTGCCATTAGAGTAATACAGAGCTGCTGCAAATCTGTTCAGTGTGAGTGCAGATTTTAGCAATATCTATATTATTCGTCGGTTAATCTATTTTCTATTAATTTTAAATATGGATCGGATCGAATAATTTATCCACTATCCGTTTTGAAGTGCCATTTTTACCCGTCTATATCCGACCTGACCTCTTTTGCCACCCTAGTCATAATTTTTCCTGTTGTAAGAAAGTACAGAAATTTTTGGGTTCCCTCTAGGTTGGAATACCTTTTTATGTTTCTATTGTTGAGATGATGCCCACGTGGTGATAAAAGATTAGCTTTTTATCATTGATAAAGTTTGTCCAAGTTTTTTTTTGTTTTTCTAATTTTGGTTCCTTAATAAAACAGATTACTGCTAACATTTTTCCGTGGTTGGTGTATGCTAACCATTTTTATTAAGGTAAAATACGTATTTACCTCCGGCAATGAATGATTTTGCCAAATACACCCTTTTAGTTTTGCGGGGATCTTATAACCTCCCGTCGCCGTGTTTGAAGTGTAACAAATAATAGTACCTTTTAAAGCCAATTTCACTTTCAAAAAAGAAGTGTAAATTACACACGAATCTTTACTTACCACATGTAAAATCAATTAATTTTAATTTATTTATTTATTCTATATCTTTTCTTCTTATTTTATTCACTATCTTTCTTTTCTTTCCTATTTCACCTCATCAGAGAACTGTTGAAGCTCACTCTCGCCCCTTTATGCCAACTAAAAGGATCTCCAAACATTTGAGTTTCAACTTGATTGAATAGTTTTTAAGTCATTCGTGATGATTCTTGGCCAAGTAATACTGAAAAAGAGGATGGATTGGGAGGAGAGAGATGAATGAAAGAGGTTGAAGGCTGACCGGAAAAAATTTCCGGCCAATATCTGTTGAGTTTCAAACAGATATTTCCGGAGAAAATTTTATAAAGAAAGGGTGGATGTGATGAGAAAAAAATAAAGGAGAGGAGGGGGCGTGTAAAAAATGCTAATCAAAATAAAATCTTGATATTTATTTTCGCCTCTCACTCTCTTCAAGAGAGTGTTATCTACAAATAAAAAGGTGTTATTTATTATAATCCTTCCGTTCACTTTTACTTGTCCAGTATTTTAAAAATAAATTTTTACTTTTCTTTGTTACTTTTAGCATATTAAGAAAAGATAATTTATTTTTTCCTGTTATACCCACATTACTCATTTCAATCATTTTCTCAAATACATTAAAAATATGCATCAATTAATATAGGTATCATGGTAAATTATGTACTTTATTTATTATTTTTTAAGGGGCGTGCAAAGTCCATAATGGACAAGTAAAAGTGAGCAGAGGGAGTACTTCAAATATAACCAAGGGAGTCATAAGATGAGTAAAGATAAAGGGGCATTTGAAAAATCGTTAATAGCGCTTTCCCGAACTGAGCCGGAATTTTTTATTGTAAAGGGTATGCAAAGCTTGTAGACGAATTCATTAGTAGGGCATTTCTTTTTGTGATCGCCTTTCCTAACAAAAAGCTTGTCATTGAAATTTTCCACTACAAATTAGTCAAGGTAAGGATTTTAGTTAATCATCAACAAAATAGCCTAATCAAATCAAGAACCTGACATTAATATTGATAGAGCCATCATATTAGGGTATATCTCTTTCATCCCATCTCATCCTTTTTTCAACAAAAATTTGAGTAAGGTCTTTAAGATTTTGAGAATGATGTTATCTAAGGTTGGGTAAACTTGAATTACGATTTAGCCGGAGCTAGTGTAGATAGTTGACTGGCTAATTATTATCAAGTTATAGCTTGTTTAACCAAGCTACTTTTCCAAGATCAAAAACATTTTGTTGAAAGAAAATTTTTAAAGTTAACGTGTTTGATCAAATTTTTATACAAAAAAAAAAAATACTTTTAAGTAATAACTTTTCAAAAATAAAAAAAAAATAGTTTTTCTTTAAAAAATTTTTGAAAAAATATACTTAAAAATATTTTTTTTAAAACTTGGCAAATATTATAACTAAAAATACGATTCAAATTAATTAATCAAACACAAATTATTTCTAACCAAATTACTTTTTAAGAAAATAATTCTCAAAAGCTGATTTTAAAAGTTTGACATGATAAAAGCTATTAGTCATGTGGTTAAGAGTAGTGGTTGGATTGTGTAAGCTCATAATTAGTTACACACGTGTAATTTGAAAGTAAATACGTGTTGGATTATTAATGAAGTTGAGCTCTTTATTTTTTTCAATTCTTATCTTAGCTTTCACTGTACGCTCCTCTTTCTTTCCTCATCTTCTCGCTCAAACCTATATTGCAGACAAAAATTCAATTCCAAGATACACTGAGAATATGAGCTAGATATATGCAGTTTACTATAAGACGTACGATTAAATGAACATTTATTTTTCTTTCTGATTCTGAAGAAACTTAAGCTTACTCAATATATCTCTGTCTAACCACATGAAATAATTTCATTGATTCATTTGAAAAATAAAATTATTTTTATGATTTACTCTTAAGAGATAGAAAGATCAAAGATGTGTTTTCCCTTGTTATGCACGATATTATTGTTGTGTAGAAGTAATTATTGACCAAAGTCAATGACTTACATATGAACTCTGAAACAACTTGATACTAGTACGAGCGATATTAACTAGCAAATATCTATTCTAATACTCTTGAAGGTTTTAGAAGGTAAAAGTTTACACGTACTTGATATTTTACACCAAGCAAATGAATATATGGCACTTTATTTTCATATAAATTATTTATCAGTTAATCATAGTTAATTGATATGTATATGCACTTTAATTTATAACTTTTATGGTTAAACTATTTGGTTTGATGTAAACATCAGGAATAGGCAAATACTTATCATTTTAAAATTCATTGAAATGCAGCCACAATATTTAATTTAAATTGAAAAGAAGAAAAAAAACTTGAAGTTAAAGTCAAAAAGATATACTTTATTTATTTTAATTTATGTGAACCAATTTAATTGGACATGAAACTTTATATAATCTTAAATATGACGCAATAGTAGTTCGGTTGTAAGATTTTGAAAATTTATGATTCTCAACTGCAACTATAAATCATCGCTTGTTGGGAGGCTAGCTTTGCTGCTTTTTTTCTTTTTAATTTTTGTTAATTCTTTTATTATGTTATTTCTGTAAAGTTTGTTTTCATTTTGTAGGATTATGAGCATGGGAAGCAAGGTCATAAGATATGTGCAAAAGCGAGCTAGATGGTTAGAACTAAGTGTGGGATGCCCATTTAAGACCATATATTGGAGAAGTTTGAGTACTTCGCGAGCTGCTATGTTTCGGCTTTTGGTCTTTCAGGGATTTTCTGTCCACTCTCGTTATTTTTGTTTTATTTGTGCACTGGGGTATGACGACCCGGCCACAAGTTTTAAGTATTGTAGCCTCGTTTCCCATTTATCGTTTCTTCTATGTTCATTTGTGGTTCAGTGACTTACCGGGGCGGTTGGTTTAGTTCCGGGGATGATTCGGAGTGAATTGGGACACTTAGTCCAAAGGTTGGAGGCTTAAGTTGTTTGAGTTGACCGGAGTTTGACTTTTGTATAGACGACTCTGAAATGGATTTTTGACGGTTCTAATAGCTTCATATGGTGATTTTGGACTTAGAAGTATGTCCGGATGTTGATTTGAGGTTCGTAGGTCGTTTTGGCTTCAATTGGAAAGTTGAAGGTTTGGAAGGCTGAGAGTTTTGACCGAAAGTTAACTTTGTTGATATCGGGTTCGGATTTCAGTTTCGTGAGTTGGAGTAGGTCCGTTGCGTCATTTATGATTTGTGTGCAAAAATTGAGGTCAACCGGAGTTGATTTGATATGATTGGCCATTGGTTTTGAAAGTTGGAAGTTCATTAGTTCATTAAGCTTGAATTGGGGTGCGATTTGTGATTTTGGTGTTGTTTGATGCGATTTAAGGCTTCGATTAAGTTCTTATCGTATTTTACGACCTATTGGTATGTTTGGATGGGATACCGGGGGCTTCGGGTGTGATTCGGATGAAGTTCGGCTTCATATTGGTCTCAAAAAACTGCTAATCTGGTGTACGGTGCAATCGCCTTCACGTTCGCGGCGCAGTGAGTCGTGTTCGCGTAGTGTTATTGATGGCAGGTGGGTTTTTGCTCTTAGCATTCGCGACACAAGGGTCGCGTTCATGAAGGCTTGAGGAGGTTGTCATCACGATCGCGAGCAAAGAGCCGCGTTCGTGTAGAAGGAAGACCGACTTGGGGGCATTAGGCATTTACCCTTCGCGTTCGCGGGAGAGGGATCGCGTTTAGGTAGGCATGGGATCAACGGTCATCGTGTTCATGAAGGAGGAATTAGCAGCTAGGGAGATTTGTACTTCGCGAACGTGAGGAACCTTCCGCGTTCGCGAAGAGGAAATAACTGGGCAGACTGTTAAAAACCCAAATCGAGGGTTAGAGTTATTATTTCATATTTTGAGTTGTAGAGCTCAGATTTTGGCGATTTTGAAGGGGATTTTCTATATTTTGACTCGAATTGGTTAATATTTCATAATTCCATCTTTGTTTTAGCATCTGAATAGTGAATTAAAGTGAAGAAATTGGGGATTTGGTGGAAATTTTTAAAAATAAAAAATGGAGGTTTGAAGGTCGATTAAGGTCGTAATTGGATAGTTTTGGTATGGCTGAACTCGTAATTGAATAGGTGTTCGGGTTTTGTGAATTTTGTCGGGTTCCGAGATGCGAGCTTGGGGTTGACTTTTTGACTTTGGTTAAAGATCTTAGCTTTATCGTATGGAATCGATTCCTATAGCTTGTATTGATTATATTAAGTTGGTTATGACTAGATTCGAGTCGTTCAGAGGACGATTTGCGAGGCAAGGACTTGTTGGAGTAGCGAGTTACGCATTTTGAGGTATTTCAAAACTTTGACTTGAGGGTAATTATCCCCAAAAAACATGTTATATGTTGTGTTCGGGTGACACACATACTAGGTGACGGGCGTATGTGAATGCACCGTGGTAACCATGGTCCTGGTGGATTTTGGTACTGAATTACTATCAAGACTTGTTTTATCTATGTAATCCCAACTTGTTATACTAATTGAAGCGTGATTCATGTTAGAAATCATGTTAGGCTATGTGCTTATTCAGTTGTGACTTAATGAGGTTATTTCTACTATTTTTGAGTTATTTGCTTTAACTACAATTATGTACTAAGTCATGATTCTTCATTTGCATATCACATCTCAGTCTCTGTTATCATTCGTTGTTACATTACTATCACGACCCAAAATTTCACATGTCGTGATGGCGTCTGTCTCAATGCTAGGCAAGCCAATAACCTCAATAAAACACTATAATCTTTTAAGTTTGAAAACATAATATTTAGATTTAATAGAAAATCCCACAAGTACTAATACAAATACACTCCCAAAATCCGATGTCACTAAGTACATGAGCATCTAAATGATAACATAGTCTGACTGATAAAACATTGTCTGAAAATATAGAATAATACAAATAACTGAAATAAAGGAGAGTCAAAGTCTGCGGACTCCAAACAGCTACTTCGATAGTCTCCAACAGATAGAACTCCGAAATCTAGCAGCCGCCGTATCTGGAAGTACCTGCACCTGCACACGAAATGCAGAGTGTAATATGAGTACAACCGACCCAATGTACTCAATAAGTAACAAGACTAATCTTTGGGCTGAAAGTAGTGACGAGCTCAATATGTTCAGTCCAATAAAGAAATAACAATACAAAATGTACGCATGTTCTCAAGTTCAACAAATAAGCCCAATACAAGTAAAATAGATAAATTCTGCATGATATGAGAAATATGACATCTCTATATCTATATGCCAAAATATATGTTGTACGTGATGTATCACAATGGAAATCTCATGTACTCACACTCTCACAATACTCAATCACTCAGTACTGTATATAGCCAATCCAGCCCACGGAAGATCCATCCCCAAATATATCACTGACAGTCTGTCACTCAGTACTTTATAAGGCCAATCCATCCCAAATATAATAAATAAGGCAACTCCATGCTTAGGGAACTCCATCCCAAATGTAAATAAATATGGCGACTCCATGCCTAGGGAACTCCATCCCGAATATAAAGAAATAAGGCAACTCTATGCCCAGGAAACTCCATCCCAAATATAAAGAAACTGCGCTCACTGCGTAGGGTGCAGATTCCGGAGGGGCTCCTTCAGCCCAAGCACTACAATAAATAAATTAATAAAAACATGTTGCAGCGTGCAGCCCGATCCCTTAAATATCACTCACAATCTCCAGTCTCTCAGGCTCACAATGACAGAAAACTCTGCGCGACATGATGATATGATGTATCAATGAATGATAATAGAGACCGAGGTATGATATGTAAATGATGGATGTGACTGAGTACAAAATTACATTTTATACAAATAATTCAACAGCAATACAACCTCGGCGGGTCCCAAAAATATCGGCATGTAGCCTAAACATGATCTTTAATACGAGTCTCAGCTCAATTTCTCTGACACGTGAAGGATATATGGATAATGAAAGGATTATTTGATTATGTAACTCCACGGAATTTATTTAAGTCACAATTTCTATGGTGCACACGCCTGTCACCTAGCATGTGCTTCACCTCCAAACAAATCATATAACATGTAATTCAGGGATTTATACCCTCAGAACCAAGTTTAGGAATGTTACTTACCTCAAACCGTAGAATTCTTTATTCCAATAAGCCTTTGCCTCGCGACTCGGCCTCTGAACGCCTCGAATCTAGTCACGAATAATTCGATACATTCAACACAAGTTATAGGAATTAATTCCATAAGAAGATACTAAATTTTCCAACAAAAATCCAAAAATCAACTCAAAAATCATCAGTGGGACCCAAGTCTTGGAACCCGACAAAAGTTACAAAATATGAATGCCCATTCAACCACGAGTCCAACCATACCAATTTTACCAAATTCTGACTTCAACTCGACCCTCAAATCTTCAATACCTTAAGGGTTTTCATAATTTTTCCAACTTAATACACCAATTAAATGTTAAAAATAACAATAGATTCGGATAATTTGACCAAAATTGAGTTAAGAACTCTTACCCTGATATTTCCTTTGAAAATCTCCCAAAACTCGCCTCTCCCCGAGCTCCAAATCGTCCAAAATGGAAGTCTCTTTTTCAGAACTTAAGTTTTGCTGCCTAGTCATTTACTCTATGCGATCGCAGACCAATTCCCGCGATCGCGAAGAACAAAACAAGCTGCCCCAAAAATGGCCTTCGAGATAGGAAAAGGCCCACGCGAACGCGAATCATTGGCTCCACAGGCCTACGCGATCGCGATCGCGATCTTAAGTGCGTGACCCCAGCTTCTGCCTCCTATACTATATGCGAACGCGACCTAAGCCACACATTCGCGAATCACAGCATTCCACAACTACGCGATCGCAGCCCCTTCTCGCGAATGCGTAAAACAAAATCCTCCACTGCCCAGCGAAGCATACGTAATCCCTGACCTTCTCACGCGATCATGTAGAAGGAAACCAGACAGTGCACTAGAAAATACTGCAACTATAACACCAAGTCCAAAATTGATCTGTTAACCATTCGAAACTCACCCGAGGCTCCTGGGACCTTAACAAAATAAACCAACAAGTCTTAAAATATCATACGAACTTAGTCAAAGCCTCAAATCACATCAAACAACGCTAAAACCACGAGTCGCACCCCAATTCAAGGCTAATAAAACTAACGAATCCAACTTCTACATTCGATGTCGAAACCTATCAAATCAAGTCCGATTGACCTCAAATTTTGCACACAAGTAATAAAATGACATAAAGGACGTATCAGAACTGGAATCCGACCCCGATATCAATAAAATAACTCCCGGTCAAACTTCTAAACCTTCCATTTCCTAATTTCGCCATTAAAAGCCAAAATCAACTACGAACTTCCAAATAATTATCCGGACACACTCCTAAGTCCAAAATTACCATACGGAGCTATTGGAATCATCAAAACTCTATTCAGGAGTCGTTTACACATAAGTCAACATCCGGTCAACTATTTCAACTTAAGCTTTAAACTTTGGAACTAAGTGTTCCAATTCATTCCGAAACCTCATCAGACTCGCACCAACTACCCCGACAAGTCACATAATAGTTGTAAAGCACAAAATAAGCAGTAAATAGGGGAATGGGGCTGTAATACTCAAAACGACCGGCCGGGTCGTTACATTTTCCCCCTCTTAAACAAACGTTCATCCTCGAACGGGTTTGGAATCATACCTGGAGTCTCAAATAGGTGTGGATATTTGCTCCGCATCTCCCATTCAGTCTCCCAGGTTGTTTCTCTGACTGGCTGGCCTCTCCACTGCACTTTCACTGAAGCTATGTTATTTGATCTCAACTTTCGAACCTGCAGGTCCAAAATGGCCACCGGCTTCACGTCATAAGTCAAATTACCATCCAACTGAACCGTACTAAAATTCAAAACATGAGACAGATCTCCTTCAAACTTCCGGAGCATTGATACATAAAACACTGGATGAACACCCGATAGACTACGTGGCAATGCAAGTTCATAAGCCACCTCTCCAATCTTCATAAGTATAACAAAAGGCCCAATATACCTAGGATTCAACTTGCCCTTCTTTCCAAACCTCATAACACCCTTTATAGGCGAAATTTGGAGTAGTACCTTTTCTCCTACCATGTAAGCAACATCGGGAACCTTCCGATCGGCATAACTCTTCTGTCTAGACTACGCTATGCGAAGTTGTTCCTGAATCAATTTAACCTTTTCCAAAGCATCCTGAACTAAATCAATACCTAATAGCTTAGCCTCACCCGGCTCAAACCAAACCTACCGGAGACCGATACCGTCTCCCATATAAAGCCTCATACGGAGCCATCTGAATACTCGATTGGTAGCTGTTGTCATAGGCAAACTCTACAAGTGGCAGAAACTGATCCCAAGAAGCTTCCAAAATCTATAACACAAGCGCGTAACATATCTTCCAATATCTAAATAGTGCGCTCGGACTGTCCGTCCGTCTAAGGGTGAAATGTTGTGCCCAGCTGATCCTGTGTGCCTAACTCTCGTTGCACTGCTCTTCAAAACTGTGATGTAAACTGCGTGCCCCGATCTGAAATGATGGGCACTGGCACACCGTGAAGATGAACAATCTGCAGATATAAATCTCAGCTAACCGCTCCGACGAATAAGTAGTACCAACTGGAATAAAATACGAGGACTTGGTTAATCGATCCACAATCACCCAAATAACATCAAATTTCCTCAAAGTATGTGGGAGTCCAACTATGAAGTCTATGGTAATACGCTCCCACTTCCACTCCGGAATTTCAATTCTCTAAAGCAATCTGCCTGGCCTCTAATGCTCGTACTTTACCTGCTGACAATTTAAACACCGAGCTACAAACCCCACTATATCTTTCTTCATCCTTCTCCACCAATAGTGCTGCCTCAAGTCCTGATACATCTTTGCAGCACCCGGATGAATGGAATACCGCGAACTGCGGGCCTCCTCGAGAATCAACTCCCGCAGTCCATCTACATTTGGCACACAAATCCGACCATGCATTCTTAACATCCCATCATCTCCAGCAGTAACATCTTTGGCATCACCGTGCTGAATTGTGTCCTTCAGGACAAGCAAATGGGGATCATCATACTGGCGCTCTCTGATGAGGTCATATAAGGAAGACCGAGAAACACACAAGTTAGAACCCGACTGAGCTTTGAAACATCTAATCTCACGAACTGGTTGGCCAAGGCCTGAACATCAACTACAAGAGGCCTCTCACCAACAGGAATGAATGCAAGGCTACTTATACTCACCGCCTTTCTACTCAAGGCATCGGCCACCACATTGGCCTTCCCGGGATGATACAGAATAGTAATATCATAGTCCTTTAGCAACTCCAACTATCTCTGCTGCCTCAAATTTAGATCCTTCTGTTTGAATAAGTGCTGAAGACTCCGATGATCCGTAAATACTTCACAGGACACACCGTAGAGATAGTGCTTCCAAATCTTTAATGCATGAACAATGGCTGCCAATTCTAAATCAAGAACAAGGTAGTTCTTTTCATGTGGCTTCAACCGGTGCAAAACATAAGCAATCACTCTACCTTCCTGCATTAAGACACACCCAATACCGATCCGAAAAGCATCACAATACATTGTATAAGAGCCTGAAGCTGAAGGCAAAACTAGAACTGGAGCTGTGGTCAAGGCAATCTTGAGCTTCTGAAAGCTCTCTTCACATTCATCCGACCACCTGAATGGAGCACCCTTATGGATCAATTTAGTCATAGGCGTTGCAAAGGACGAGAAACCCTCCATAAAGCGACGATAATAGCCGGCCAAGCCGAGAAAACTCCGAACCTTAGTAGTTGTAGATGGCCTGGGCCAACTCTAGACTACCTCTATCTTCTTCGGGTCCTTTAATTCCCTTACTGGAGACTATATGTCCCAAGAATGCCACTGAACTAAGCCATAACTCACACTTAGAGAATTTGGCATAAAGTTTCTCCTCCCTCAGCCTCTGTAGTACAATACTCAAATGATGTGCATGTTCCTCCTGGCTACGTGAGTACACCAAGATATCATCAGTAAATACTACGACAAATAAATAAAGATATGACTGGAATACACTGTTCACCAAGTGCATGAATACTGCTGGGGCGTTTGTCAGCCCAAAAGACATCACGAGAAATTCATAATGACCATAGCGGGTGCTGAATGCCGTCTTTAAAATATCCAAATCCCGCATCTTTAATTGGTGATACCTATACCTCAAATCAATTTTAGAGAACACCCTCGCCCCCTAAAACTGGTCAAATAAATCATCAATACGTGGCAAAGGATACTTATTCTTGATTGTAACTTTGCTCAACTGCTTGTAGTCGATGCACATCTGCTTAGTACCATATTTCTTTTTCACAAACAGAACCGGTGCACCCCAAGGCGACACACTAGGCCTAATAAACCCCTTATCAAGAATTTCCTGAAGTTACTCTTTCAATTCCTTCAATTCAGCTGGTGCCACACGATGTGGAGGAATAGAAATGGGCTTAGTGCCCGGCACCAAGTCAATACCAAAGTCAATATCCCTGTCGGGTGGCATACCCGGCAGGTCTACAGGAAATACATCCGGAAAGTCTCGCACTATTGGTACATAATCAATAGTAGGAGTGTTTGCATCAACATCTCTCACAAAGTTCAAATATGACAAACACCCCTTCCCAACTATCCGTTGGGCCTTCAAATAAGAAATTACTCTGCTGGGAACATAATCTAGAGAACCTCTCCATTCGATCCTCAGCAACCCCGGCATCACCAATGTCACGGTTTTAACGTGACAATCCAGAATAGCATGACATGGAGGCAACTAATCCATACCCAAGATTACATCAAAATCAACCATACTAAGCAATAAGAGATCAACTCTAGTCTCCAATCCCCCAATAGTCACTACACATGATTGATACACATGATCGATATACACAGTCCACAACAATAGTATTGCCCAGTGGTGTAGATACATGAACAAGTGAAACTAAGGACTCACGGGGCATATCCAGATAACGATCAAAATATGATAATACATAAAAATATGTGGAACCAAGATCAAATAATATAGAAGCTTCCCTGTGGCACACTATTGATCATTGCATCTGAAGCAACAGCATCTGGCCTGGCAGGAATAGCATAGATACGGGCATGACCGCCACCTGATCGACCTTCCCCTCTAGGGCAACCTCTAGTTGCCTGAGCCGCACCCTGTGCTGGCTGGGCGGGTGGTGAATTAACTGGTGCGGGAGCCGCAACTTGATTCCTCTGTTGTTGGACCTCTCGAAAGGCGAGGATAATTTCTCTTCATATGACCTACATCTCCGCACTCAAAACAACCCTTCTCGAATAATGATGGCAAGTACTGAGGCGGACCCCGAGAACCAGAATACCCGCTAAAACTACCTAATGCAGATGAACCCTAAACTAAAGGAGCACGGGATGAACTCTGAGCTGGAAGGGCACTGAGAGATGACTGACTCCAATGAGCACTGTATGAACCATGGTTGGATGATGCACCATGGTGACCTGGACGAGCCATCTGAGCGGCCTATAAGGTCGACCCCTGCTGTGATAAGACTGTCCCCTAGAAGGAACCGCTGGAATTACCCGGACCAGAGACCTCTTGACCTCCCTCTCCTCACGCTCCTGAGTACATACCATTTCTAGCCGTCGAGCAATGTTAACCACCTCATCGAATTTAACACCTGCTACATTTCCCAGAGTTACAACAAAATAGAACTGATGGTTGAGGCAATTAATGAACCTTCTGATCTTCTCCCTCTCAGTGGGAACCAACCAAACTGCATGACGAGCCAATTCTGAAAATCGCATCTCATACTGAGTCATTGGCAGGTCCTCCTGACGTAAATGCTCGAACTGCCTGCGCAATTCCTCTTTGTGGGTCTGTGGCACAAACTTCTCCAGGAATAATACGGAGAACTCATTCCATGAAAGTGGTTGCACCAACTGGTCTGTTCCTCTTATAAGTCTCCCACCATCTGAAGGCTGCCCCGGTCAGCTAAAAAGTAGTAAATGAGACTCCACTAGTCTCCAGAATACCCACTGTACGAAGAATCCGCTGGCATCTGTCCAAGAAATCCTGAGCATCCTCTAACTCAGTTCCATTGAAATCTCTCAAATCTCTCTAGTCTGTTCTGCTCCTCATAATTCATAATAGGACCCACCTGGGCCTGAGCAGCTGCAACCGGCTGGATTGGTAGTGCCCCCGGTATCTGAAGTCCCTACACTACCTGCTCTAGAGTACGGGCGACAGGGGTATGAGTACCTCTCCTGGCCTGAGAAGTGGATGGTGTGGCCTGAGTCGAAACCACATGAGAGAGGTCAATGCAAACAGTCAATATCTAGGCTAAAGCCTTCTGAAGGCCTGGAATCACAATAGGCATATTTGGTGGTTGAGCTGGTCCCGCTGACTCAATTATATCTAGAACCTGCTCCTGGGCTGGAGCAACTGGTGGTTCTACAGGTGCTGCTCCAACAGCTGTACGAGCTACACCTCGACCTCTACACACGGGCCCCGCCCTCTACTACGGCCCCGACCTCTCGTGGCCCTAACTGGTGGCACTGGTAGCCGACCGTTCGATCCGGTAGTACGTGTCCTCACCATTTGTGAGAGAATAGAATAACAAAAATTTAGTTTTCGGAATCAAAAAAGTCGCATGACAGAATACAAGAAAGTGAAATTTTCCTAAGGGTTCGGCAACCTCTCGAAGATAAGTACAGATGTCTCCGTATCGATCCGCAAGACTCTACTAAACCTGTTCATGACTCGTGAGACCTAACCTAGGATGTGATACCAACTTGTTACGACCCAAATTTTCACATGTCGTGATGGCGCCTATCTCAATACTAGGCAAGTTGATAACCTTAATAAAACACTATAATCTTTTAAGTTTGAAAACATAATATTTTTATTCAACAGAAAATCCCACAA
Organism: Nicotiana obtusifolia; assembly: GCA_002018475.1. NCBI lineage: Eukaryota > Viridiplantae > Streptophyta > Magnoliopsida > Solanales > Solanaceae > Nicotiana > Nicotiana obtusifolia. The sequence continues at coordinate 75,714 of MCJB01050619.1, read as the reverse complement.
ATACTGATACAAATACACTCCTAAAACTATGTGTCACTGAGTACATGAGCATCTAAATGATAATATAGTTTGACTAATAAAAACACTGTCTGAAAATATAAAACAGTACAAATAACTGAAAGGAAAGAGAGTCAACGTCTCGGATTCCAAGCAGCTACCTCGATAGTCTCCAACAGATAGAACTCCGATATCTACCAACCGCCGTATCCGGAAGTACCTGGATCTGTACACGAAGTACAAAATATAGTATGAGTACAACCGACCCCATGTACTCAATAAGTAACAAGACTACCCTTTGAGCTGAAAGTAGTGACGAGCTTAACATGTTCAGTCCAATATAGAAATAACAATACAAAATTGTAAGCATGTTCTCAAGTTCAACAAATAAGCCCAATACAAGTAAAATAGATAAATTCTGCATGATATGAGAAATATGACATCTCTATATCTACATGACAAAATATATGCTGTATGTGATGTACCACAATGGAACTTCGTGTACTCACACTCTCACAATACTCAATCACTCAGTATTGTATATGGCCAATCCAGCCCAGGGAAGATCCATCCCCAAATATATCACTGACAGTCAGTCACTCAGTACTGAATAAGGCCAATCCAGCCCAAGAAACTCCATCCCAAATATAATAAATAAGGCAACTCCATGCCTAGGGAACTCCATCCCAAATGTAAATAAATAAAGCTACTCCATGCCTAGGGAACTCCATCCCGAATATAAAGAAATAAGGCAACTCCATGCCCACGGAACTCCATCCCAAATATAAAGAAATAAGGCAACTATATGCCCACGGAACTCCATCCTAAATATAAAGAAACTGCGCTCACTATGGGGGGTGCAGACTCCGGAGGGGCTCCTTCAGCCCAAGCGCTATAATAAATAAATAAATAAAAATATGTAGCGGAATGCAACCCGATCCCATAAATATCACTCAAAATCTTCAGTCTCTCGGGCTCACAATGACACGAAACTCGGTCCGACATGATGATATGATATATCAATGAATGATAATAGAGACTGAGGTATGATGCAAATGATGGATGTGACTGAGTACACCAATTACATTTTAAACAAATAATTCAACAGCAACACAACCCCTATGGATCCCAAAAATATCGGTACGTAGCCTAAACATGATCTTTAATACGAATCTCAGCTCAATTTCTTTGAAACGTGAAGGATATGTGGATAATGACATGATTCTTTGATTATTCAACTCCACAGAATTTATTTAAGTCACAATTTCTATGGTGCATGCCCACACGCCTGCCACCTCCAAACAAATAATATAACACGTAATTGAGGGGTTTATACCCTCAGAACCAAGTTTAGGAATATTACTTACCTCATACCGTGAAATTCTTTATTCCAATAAGCCTTTGCCTGGTGATTCGGCCTCCGAACGCCTTGAATCTAGTCATGAATAATTTGATACAGTCTACACCAATTATAGGAATCAATTCCATATGAAAATACTAAATTTTTTAACAAAAATCTAATATTCAACTAAAATTCATCAGTGGGACCCACGTCTCGGAACCCGACAAAAGTTATAAAATATGAATGCCCATTCAACCACGAGTCCGACCATACCAATTTTATCAAATTCCGATATCAACTCGACCCTCAAATCTTCAATTTAACCTTAAGGGTTTTCACAATTTTTCCAATTTAAAACACCAATTATATGCTAAAAATAACAATAAATTCGGTAATTTGACCTAAATTGAGTCAAGAACTCTTATCCTGATGTTTCCCTTGAAAATCTCCCGAAAATTGCCTCTCCCCGAGCTCCAAATCGTCAAAAATGGACTCATTTTCAGAACTTAAGTTATGCTGCCCAGTCATTTAATCTATGTGATCGCGGACCAATTCTCGCAATCATGAAGAACAAAACAAGATGCCCCCAAAAATAGCCTTCGCGATCGCGAAAAGGCCCACGCGTACGAGAAGCATTGGCTCCATAGACCTACGTGATCACGACCTTCTTCACGCGATTGCGACCTTCTTCACGCGATCGCAATGAACAAAGCGCGTGACCCCAGCTTTTGCCTCCTATACTCTACGGGAACGCGACGTAAGCCACGCGTTCGTGAATCACATCATCCCACAACTGTGCGATCGCAGTCCACTTCTCGCGAATGCATAGAACAAAGTCCTCCACTTCCCAGTTAAGCCTACGCGATCGCAGACCTTCTCACGCGATCGTGTAGAAGGAAACCAGATAGTGCACCAGAAAATCTGCAGCTATAACTCCAAGTCCAAAATTGATCTGTTAACCATTCGAAACTCACCCGAGCCTCCCGAGACCTCAACCAAATACACCAGCAAGTTCTAAATTATCATACGAACTTAGCCGAAGCCTCAAATCACATCAAACAACGCTAAAACCACGAATCGCACTTCAATTCAAGCCTAATGAAAACTAACGAATTTCAACTTCTACATTCGATGCCGAAACCTATCAAATCAAGTTCTATTAACCTCAAATTTTGCACACAAGTCATAATGATATAATGGACCTATGAAAATTTTCAGAATTGGAATCCAGTCCCGATATAAATAAAGTGAACTCCCGGTCAAACTTCCAAACCTTCAATCCTAATTTCGCCATTTCAAGCCAAAATCAACTACCTTCCAAATAATTATCCGGATACACTCATAAGTCCAAAATCATCATACGGAGCTATTGAAATTATCAAAACTCTATTCCGGAGTCATTTACACATAAGTCAACATCCGGTCAACTATTTCAACTTAAGCTTTAAACCTTGAAACTAAGAGTTCCAATTCATTCCGAAACCTCACCGGACTCGCACCAACTATCCCGGCAAGGCACATAACAACTGTAAAGCAAAAAATAAGCAGTAAATGAGGGAACGAGACTTTAATACTCAAAATGACTGGCTGGGTCATTACAATTACATGTTATCATTGTTTGGGCGAAGTGGTACGAGATGTGTGAGCCCTTGAGACTTGAGATATAGATGACTGAGGTGGTGAATAACAACTACATGTTATCATTATTTGGGCGGAGTGGTACAATTACATATGGACGTGGTGATTGTTAGATCTTGTGCTGGTACCTGCTTGGAGACTTTGAGGTAGCTGCTATGATGCCTGCAAATCTTGATTCTCCTTTCTTTTATTTTCTTCAGTACTACTCTATTATTCAGTTAGTTGTATAAGAGTTTGGTTTATGTTGAGATTTAGTAGTGCTCATGTACTCGTTGACACCAGATTTTGGGATGGTTGTAGTAGTATTTCAGTTACTTTTATAAGATATTTATGAGATTTTCCATTGTTGAGTTTATTAAAACATGTTTCAGTTCAAATGTTTAGCTATTATGTGATTGTCGGCTTGCTTAGCAAGTATGTTAGGCGCTATCACGACAGGTTGAGATTTTGGGTCATGACATGGGGATACTGCACTCTTTAAAGCGTGGGGTTGGGGGGGGGGGGGGGA
>MCJB01050619.1:30666-72209 GCA_002018475.1 Nicotiana obtusifolia | reverse complement strand
GGGTTTGGGGGGGGGGGTGGAATCCTTTGGATAGTTAGCTTCTTATTATATTAGTATAATGTTTATTTTTTATTTTTAGTTAGCTTCTGGATTTTAGTTTGCTTTCATAATTCGTAGAGCTAGTAGTGTAGTACTTTAGTAGTAGTTTAGCAGCTTATTCATAAAAAAATCGAAACAAAAAGGAAAAGAGATTGGACTTTTTCGACAATAGACCTCCTAGACAGTTTTATTGAGGGATTGAAGTCTAACTAAAAACATAAAAATAGTACAAAAAAAAGGTAGAAAAATACAAAAATATGTCTTGTGTTTTCTTTAGGTAGTCATACTTCTCTATGATTTTTCTTTGTACCTCGGTTCTTTTTTGTGAGATGTAATTTGAACATGGTGAACCCCTTCTTTTTTAGTAGAGTAGGATGCAGGGAATAAAATGTAGGAAGAATGATGAAATTTTTAGACGCCTTTGGCTTGTTCGATAGTAGCATATTAAGATCTTGGCATATCTATTACCTTCCCTATGTTCTAAATTTTTTTATGATACCTTATGGATTGGATAACATATTTTGTAACACTTAAGTCTCGTTTCTTATGTTCAATTTGACTTAATGCTTAATATCTCTTGCCTCTCCGAATACTTACTTTGGTTTGAGAATCGGAGTAATACATTCTTAGTGAGTCATGTACCATGTGTGGTGAGATGTTATATTGTCCATAATTTACATTTGTGTAACCATTTAGCTTGTTATTAAGGTTAAAAATAAGAAGTTTAAGTTAAATTCTTTTAAAGGTTAGAAAAATTATTATTTCTAAAGGACTAAAAAAGAAACTAGCTCATATATACATATATATTTTATTTTAGATTCAATTGATTTTGGTTATGTTTTTATTTTGAAAAAACATTGAAGTTTTATTTTACTTATAATACTATTTTAATTATTTTTTCAAATTTCAAATTCTCTATTAAGTTGATGTTAGAAAAAGGACTAAATTGTAAAATAAATACTCAATTGTAAAACTGTTTCCAATTAAACCTTAAAAAAGAAATAAAATCCATGGCAAATTGGGAAGATAAAAATTTGCGAATACTTTCACTGAACGGAAAGTTTCGAGAAGCGAAATGGAGGATAACTTCGTCGACGGCGATCGGCCGACGGTGATGGTGACGAACGACGACGGAATCGACGCGCCGGGATTAAGAGCTCTAGTTAACGTGCTTGTTTCTACCAATCGCTTTCACGTCCTTGTTTGTGCTCCTGACTCGTATGATCACTCACTCAAGCACTCTCCTTACAAATTCAATGTGAATTTGCACGTTTTATGTTAGTATGTACAACTATTTTTTTAGTTAAATTTCTGTAACTACTTAGATGTAGCGACTTCTTAGTTTTAGTTAGTTCGGTTGCTTATATATATTATAATGATTTGTTGAATAATGCTTGAGGTTAACTTTCCTTATTTCGGCCGGTATGGATGGTTAAACTAGGTAAATCGATCAAGTATATTTTGTTAATGTGTGGAGAAAATTTGACTTTTTAACTTGTATTGGAAACCCAAACTTTTACCCGCGTGTAGGGAGTTCTACCACTCGGGTAATTAGGGGTGGGCGTTCGGGCAGTTCGAATTGGATATGAAAATTTCGATTTGGATTTTCGGATTGAAGAAATGACAATCCAAATCAAATCTAAATAAGCTCGGATTAGATCGGTTTTTTTAAGCCCGATTTCGGATAAATTGGTTTGAATATTTCGGATTTTCATTTTGGAGCTTATAAATCTAGATGTTTCCTTTTTTACAAAAATAAATATGCAAATAAAGTACTCATGTTAAATTGCCTTAAAAGTTTCTCATTCTCACCGCCAATGATCTAAATAAAATATTCAAGGAAATGCAACAAAGACATTAATACGGCCGATAAGAAGTAGCAATAGTAAAATCATATCTAAATAGAATGTATTCTGACAGTAACTTAGTAATTAATATTGAATATATGAGATAATATCTAATGAATGGGGTATTGGACTTATTATTATTGGCACATAGATAATGAACTAAAGATAAAGTATAAATGTTTTGGAATTTCGTATATCCAAACATCCGAAGTACCAAATCCAATATCCAATCCGAAATCTAAAAATTTTAAAAATCAAAACCAAAATGTAATCCGTAATTCGAAAATCCAAACCAATAATCAAAAAATTCGGATTTCGGGTTTGTCCAAACTATGCCCACCCCTTTCGGTAATCCCAAATTTAGTGTTTTCAACGCAGGGGTGGTCTAGGTTCGGTTCTGCAGGTTTAGCTGAACCTGCTTTCAGCTCGATTTATGCATATGGTGCAAAACAATGATAATGTATACATACAGTAGAATAAGATCATACATGTTTTGAACCCACAGACTCCAAATCTTAAATTTGTCTTTAATCATGCCATATCATAATTTATTAAAGATGGTTTTAGAATTAGGTATGTAAATATTGATCTAATGATAAATGGTTGTGGTACTTGCTTTTTATGGTTAAAAAGTAAAGAATACAAAGAAAATATATCTATAATCGAGAGATCCCTGATGGCAAGTAGTGCAATGTTTGAAACTCAGTAAATAATGCGCATGTCCCTCTACCCTTCTCCATTTAAATACCAGCCTTTTGTCTGCAATAGGGTTGTAATCAGTGGCGTGCGCCTAACCTACGCATCATGAGCTACACTCTTACCACTGGACAAAGCCCTGGGGGGCGATTGCAAAGCATTTATTAGGTTTTGATAGTTCAATATCGGGGTCTATGTGAAATTGTACTGCTTAATGATTAAACTGAACATTGTTTTGCAACATCCTTGAATGCAAAAGGGATATTTTGAGACAGGCAGATAACAAATTTGGATGATTGATGATCTCCCTTGGTTATTTGAGTTTCAATTGTTTGAGAGCTTGACAAAATTTTCATGTTGCTGTTAGTTTTTTATTTGAACATGTTGCATGGTATTAACAATTTATATTGCTGAGACTGATATGATGTTTAGTATATCTTACATTTCGGAGTCTAACATAATGTGAATCTTTTATGATTATACAAAGGAAGGTTGGAGTTGAGCATGTATTGTTTCACTTTAGCAGTATGATGAACTTAAATGTGCTAATTAGCAAATAAATGTTGGTTCTGGCAATTAAAAGTTTGGAGTAAGATCTGCTTGTTGTTCTGTTCATAGTCGGCTCATTCCAATGAACCTATTTTTATCCTTGTGGATTTGGTTATGAGCATCTTCTTCCTGTTTTGCTCCTTTTGAAACGGTAAGTCAATCATTCATTAGCATTACGTTAAATATAAACATCTCATTTTCTTTGCTTCTTCCTGTGCTTTACAAGCGATAAGGAATATTTGCTCTTCTTTCTCTCTCTCTCTATTTTGAGGATCTCCTCTAGTTTTGAATTACGAATTCAGGTGGGGGTGGGGGTGGGTGAAGAAGTAGCCCTTTACTGCATTGGCAGACTGCAAGTGACCCAAGTCTACTGAATGACTTGCTAAGCACTAGACCATTAATCAGAGAAGAATGAAACTTTGAGTGATTTTTTTTGACTGTTTTATGTTTTGGTTATTGATACCATGTTTACCTTTTGATTTTCACCTGCCACTTGTGCAAAACGCAGTGTCTGTGTCATTGCTTCATGATGCAAGTCATGAACCCATGATATTTGTTTTATTGTCAATAATGTTCGCCCTATGTATGCCATCTTTCAAGTAGGCCCAATATTTGTTAGAATGAACTGTTTAATGTTTAAGTTATTATATTGTTAAGTTCAGAGATGAAGCTTCCAAAATTCTTGATGTCCAGCTCATTGTTGGATAATCTTAAAGTTAGGAGTTAACTGACTTTTGGTTGATGACTTATGCTCTTATATATTGCAATTTTTGCCTCACCTATCACTTGCAAAATTACATAATAGATTAAGACTTTTGCTACTGGTTATGTGCTTATTAATACTTTCAGAGAAAAGTCAGCTGTTAGTCATAGCATTACATGGCGTTATGCCCTTTCTGTTAAGCAGGTGGACATTAGAGGAGCAACAGCCTTTTCAGTTTCAGGTCTGTTTCAATCTTCAACAAACAAATAATTTAGAGTTCTGGACTAAACTACAGTATTTGACTCTAAGTTTATTGGATTACTAATTCTAATGATCAATGCCTCACAGCCCTTTGTTATATTAAATAGTTATGATATTCTTAGTCCATGTAATTGAACAGACAAGTCAATCAACTACACCTTAATACCAAACTATTCTGGAAATTGATCAGACAAATAAAGGAGGGAGTCTCTCCTTTCTTGAAAACCTGAGTTTTGTGAGATTGTGCCACATAATTTGGCATTCTAATGGTTTTCTATTTGAATAGATGAATAAAGATGAACATAAGCTTTTAACTTAAAACTATAAGCAATCTAGTTAAAGATTAGTTGTAAATTAGAACTGTGGAGCTTTTCTTGGAAAGTTCTTTTAAAATTTTACTATCAGCTAGTATATGTCATGGGATATGGTCCAGAAATGCTCAATCAGATACAACCAAGAAAATGTTATATTGATATTATCTGAGCTGTCATGCTTCAAGATCCCAGATTTGAAGTAATAGAAGAAGATGAGAATGCTAACTTCGCTTTCCTTTTTCTATTTCTTCTTTCTTACAGGAACTCCAGCAGATTGTACTTCTTTGGGTATCTCCAAAGCTCTTTTCCCTTCAGTACCTGATCTGGTAGGACAGCTTTCTTAAACCGAGATAATATTTCTCTATTCACAACTCTTCCAAATAGATCTTGTTTGGAAAAGAAAAGAACATAAAAGAAAAAGAAAAAAAGAACATCACTAATACATATGAACACCCACAAAGACTCTTGCTTTCCCCTTGTTTATATGTATAAGTTTCCTTTTTAAGTTATTGCTTCCCTCTTCCTCATCATGACATCTTAGAGTTTCTTATTGGCATTATGCGGTTTGATTTTCCAAATACTTAGCTTTCTGTCTGTCACATGATTACTACTATATTCCATGCTAGGTTTTAAGTATCAATGCCTTGGGACTTTGCATAAGTAGAAAGACGTTGGCTAGAACACTCTCGCAATAATCTTAATCTATTCTTTCAGGTGATCAGTGGTGTTAATATGGGTGACAACTGCGGCTATCATATGTTAGTAGATTTTCTTCACTAGCCTTCAGTTTCTTTGTGGTGATGGTGAAGTATCTTGCTGCTATACCATTATTTTTAATTCCACAGACTGGGTAGCTTGGGCTATTTATGTTATAATTTGTCGTTTTATACCTCTTTCTATTAATATCAACTATCTAATGAAAATATAAAGAACATTCCTCAACATATTGTAATGTGTAGGATGCATGTTAGGCAGTTCGTTGTTGATTTTCAATTTTTGAATTTAATAAATGACAATCCAAATCTAAGCTCGGTTTTGGTCGAACTTTTTGACTTCGGTGATTGGTTTGGTTATTTCGGATTTTGGTTTGAACATATATGTTGGGCTTCTTCTTCTCACGAAAAAAAGAAAAACCTCCAAACATATGAACTTGCTTTAGTAATTCCTCATTCCCACCAGGAAATTTGGTAATTGTGAGTACAAATGCGAAGAGCGAAAAGAGGTAAACAGACAGAAAAATTCGAGACAAGATACAATTTGAATCCCGAATAAGAACCAAAACTAGGATAAATTTGAAGAAAATAGCATACGGTACTAGGAAATCAATCTTTTACTTATCTACAACGTGAATAAAAAAGAAATCCACACTTTACAAGCTATAAGTATTCCACAAAATCTCTCGTAATTTAGAGATAATTTTATATTTTTGAATTATTTTTAACTAGATCCCTGCACCCGTATCCGTACTAGGATCTATATCCCGGAATCTTAGAATTTACATATCAAAGGATCCGACCTCTAGATTTGAACCCGTGTCGGACACTCACACCCGTGTCCGAGCAACTTAGGTTAAGACCTGAGGACCAAACATGAGGTTTAAGAATTTTCGGATTTTCAGATATCTAAAATTTTTCATCCCAAATCCAAAACCCAAATTTTTCAAAAATTAAAACCAAACACCGAACTGTAATCCAAAAATCAAAAAAAAAAAAAAAGAACCCGAGAAATTTGGATTTTGGCTTTGCCCAAAGGCCCCAAACTATGCCCACCCCTAGTACGGTGTGTTGAAATCTCATAAGTTCTTTATGCTTTGAGTCCTTAATCCATGGCGACTTTGTTGCAAACTGTTCTTGGCTGCTCGAATGGTACAAGTACTCAGTTCAGTTTCTAATTAGCTAGTGAATAATAAGCATACTTACCATTTGTGCTAATATACCGGGAATGATGCACTTTTAGGTCCATCTGTTGTATAATTTATTTGACTCTATGATATCCAAAAATTAAAGGTTTCTTTAACCTTTAACTGAATGATTCTTCTCATCCTATCATCTCCAAGTTTGCTCTTTTCACCTTTAGTCAAATGGCTCTTCTCATCCATAAATTATCCACAGGAAGTTTAACTTTGCATTGTACCAGTGATGGATTTTAATTTTAAAAAATTGAGCACAAAGTATAACTGGGTGAAAGGGAATCCATACAGCCAACTGGCATTATCTTCTTGACTTTGTACTTTCTTTTAGATGATCCTTGAACATAAAATTGAAGAATAGTGCTTTGTCAAGTTAATTTAGTTTACCATGCTTGAAACTCAAGCAAAATCAAATGTCAAAACGTAAAAAAAAAAAAAAAAAAAAAAAAAAAAAAAAAAAAAAAATTATGAACAAAATATATTGACATTCGTAATTTTGTGGTTGCTTCTGTGAGAATTAATTTGTACCCTTGCTGAAATGTTCAGAGTATACTCGGGTACAGTGGCTGGCGCTAGGGAGGCTTTCTTCAATGGTATTCCTGCTGTGTCTGTATCATATAATTGGTATTCATCAGTGAACTTTTTGAGTTATTGTGTTTCATGCAGAGAGCAGCATCATTACCTTGTGTTTTGGTTTTGAGGGCCCTCATGCGCTCCAGAAATTCTACATTTTTCGTGCCCTATAGGTTGTTTTCTTCATAAGTCTTTGTTCCTTATTTCCTTGGGATTCCTAAATACAGGGTTCGTGGAAAAAGCAATGTTAATGACTTCACATTGGCTGCTAAAGCATGCTTACCCATCATCAGCGCTATATTAGCTGAAATCAAAAGAAACAACTATCCCCAAAATTGCTTTCTGAATATTGATGTGCCAACAGATGTCATCAATCACAAGGTAAACTTTATGCTAGCTTTGTTTTTGTTGTCTATGATAGAGAATCATGTAGAGAAGGAAACTGTAATGTAGATATAGATGTTGGGATTCACTCTTGTCTTTCGTCATTGGTGAAAATATCATGTAAAAGTTGGTCTTCATTTTGATGTACTTTCTTGTATGTGATCGCCTCTTGTTGGCCTTGTCAGCAGTCTGATTTGCTTTACTTCATTTACTCGCTGTTGGTCTCTTGTTTTATTTAGATTTCTATTAACAGCTAAAGTTAGGCCAAATGAGTCATTTCAGGCCAACTGAAGCATGTCTCTTTATTAATAATAGTTAAGAATGGACAAGGTTGTTATGAACAAACTGCACTACTCATCTACTTTGTATTGAAGAATCATAGTCTCATCTGTCTTTATGTGCTATAAAATTCTGTTAGATTTTATTGTATACAAATGAAATAAGGCTTTTCTTAGATTGTGGTTTTTTTTTGTTCCCTGTACAACTCCTAAGACAAGCTTTACTCAAGCTGTCATAATGAGTCTGGCTCAGTCACTATTTTGCCAATAGAAAATTTGAATGATTATCTATTTCAGCTTGAGTTTCCCTTGAGGGCTTGTATCTTAAAACTTGAATACTTTGTTTGCCAACTGTTACATTGCGTCTGTATCATTTACATCTGATTTGATAAGTGTTGTTTTTTCTCCTTAACCATTTCCTCAAAAGATTTATCCTGGTCTTTCTAGGGATACCGTCTGACTAGACAAGGAAAAAGTTTTGTCAAAATGGGATGGAGGCAAGTTAATTCTGAACGAGAAGGAGGAAAAGTATTATCCACAATGACTATGGAGACAAATTCATTAGAAAGTGCAGAAGCTAGAGCTTTGAAAAAGGCACCACAAGATCATCTACTGTTCAAGAAACAAGTGTGATCCCTTTCTCAATAGTTGCTTGCTCCATTATTGTTATCCTTATCTCCCAGATCTTTCCCCCTCATGTGGGCTCCTTGCAACAAATAGAGAACTAATGTTTTGTGAAAACCTGGCAACCTTAGGAAATTAAAATAGCCCTTTGAAAGACGATGCTCTTTTGTTGTATTACACACCAGATATTTGTTTATTCCTGATTCTTTGAAAGTTAAAGGAAAAAAGAAACAGAAAGAAATTTATAGAGTTTTAATGGAGTAATCTGGTGATTTTACGCTTTCTTTGTAGGTTACCAGAATTCTAGTGGGGGATAGTGATACAGACTACTGTTCTCTCCGAGAAGGATATGTATGTACTATTGATTTATATGGTTGTCAGTCAATTGATGAGAAAGACCAATGATTGGTATTGTCCTTTATCACAGATAACTGTCACGCCCCTTGGCGGCTTGTCTCCAGCAGAGCTAGATGCTGTTTCATTCTTTCAGAATTGGCTGCCCAGTGTTGTTGATCATTACCCTTCCTCTGCTTTATAGTGCTGTAAGTTGGTCCCCCAAGTCAAATCCAATTCTGATGTGACCTTAACACTACTTGTTATATCATCTGTTTTTAGCTTGATAATGACATTCGATTATCTACTGGTGCTGGTGTTTCTGTTTTCTGTTTTTGTGTTTGATGTTGATTTTGCGTTTTTGCTACCGAGGTGCTTAATTTTGTTTGGGGATATAATGGGCTTGAGCTTTCTGTTCGCCATAAATTTTGACCAAGTGTGAAAAAGTTATGATCATTGTACTACTAAGCTTACTTCTATATTCCACGGAAGTAGAAAGAAACTGGTTTCATCGTTTTGATTGTTTGTTCATGTCTTCATTTCTGATGATTGTTCTTTATTGTGGTTAATCTGTGTGTAAGCTTGCTCTGATACAATGAGGGTTATCATGATCAATTTGCCAGAAGAAAAGTTTGTAGAGATGAGATGAGATAAGTGGACTCGAGAAAGATGAGTCCACACAAAATGGAAAAAGTTATGCGTTTGCATGTTCTTCCAGATGTAGGTATCCTCTCCCTGATTAAAATTCAGATGCATCGTTGTTTCATTTTCTGCAAGCTATCCTCTCTAATGTTTCTTAGACATTTACTGAGATCATAGAATTTATTATGTTGTGACAGATTTGGTGTATGTTCAAGCTTAAAGTTTTCTACACCCTGCTTTGTTTGTTCTCCTAGTTATGCCTTTAAACTTAAACCAAGCGATTATTCTCATTTCCAGAAAACGGATCAATTTTTACTGCTATATTCTCCCCGTGCTTGCAATATGACCGACTAAAATCCCATAAAATCCCATAGACTTGTTTTTGTCTTTGACGATTTGCAGAAAATATGTACTTTTAACAGTTCTAGTTTCGTTGTTTGTGTTGTAAATTCCATGAGTTATGTTCTTTCTTTAGCAGTTCCACAGGTATTATCTCTAGAGGACTTCTGAACACTGTATCCCCACGCATCTAAACGGCCTGCAGACTGTAGCACAATTGCAAAGTTATAAAGTTACACACGTATGGGAAAAGTAAACATAACTTTTGCTGTTTCTTTTAAGGGAAATCTAATCTCGAATTTACCACGTTTTCTTTATTTTATTCTTAAATGATCAAAAAATAAATGGCATGTGTTTATTCTTAAATGATCAAAAAGTTAGGCGGTTGCAGACGCGTCACAGTTAATGGAGTATAGATCTCAATCTGGAATAGTGGGAGTAAAAGAAAGCAAAAGAAAGGAGTTCGCTCGAAGAAGAGTTCATCATCCAGATATGTATGTCGAAATGAAAATCACAGCTCAATCTAACGTCCTTAAGCTAGCCCATAGTCAACTTTATTTAATTCATAATAAGTTTTGAAGACCTATGACTCCTTAACTGTTGAAACTGACAAGACAACAAATAGAAAATAAAATAATGAGAGTCTACTTTATTGGAAGCGAAACACCGACTATGCAGAACCTCTTAAAATTGTCATCAATTTACAAAATATTAAGATTACACCGTGTACTGCTGGAGTCTGGTGTTTCAATTTCACAAAGGTCTTCTTTTCTTCTACCTTCTTGTTGTGTTGCTCGAATTCCCCAAAAAAGTGGCAGTTGGATCCTTTAAAAATGCACTGTTTTTGAAGAATCCGACACACTCGACAATATTTTTAAAAAGTTCGAGCAACGTAACCTTTTTGTTCTCCACTTTTCATGAGCTCACTCGCATTACATTTACAAGCATTTTACCAAATTGCTAAGAACAATACACTCACAAGAAGTGAAAGACATAATAATTTCAATAATATAAAGACTTTCAGATGAACCTCACTCACAAAAGATTGAAGATGCAAACATGAATGAAGAGAGGGGAAAAAGACCTATGTGGGACAAAAGTGTTATAATCTATGTACATGTGACTGTAAATCTCCCCTCTTTCTTTGTGCTTTTATGTAAAGGCCCTCATTTTGGTGGAGGCAAAGAACGTGGATGCGACTCCACTAGTATGGACCAAAGCACTTGAACATCTTCACAAGGACAAGATTTAACATCCTCGTACAGGATATATATCCCTCTTCCTGAAAAACCAAGAATGAGAAATTTTTGTACCAAAGTATATACACATTTTTCTTGAGCAACATTACAGTTTTGTAAAAGAGAACGGAAGAATATGCAAATGCAGAGTTGTTTCTAGATGAAATATATATAAGCATGTGTATAGGGCTGCAAAAAGATCAAGTCAGTCGAACTTCTTAATGTTCTGATTCAATAATAGGCTAACGGATTGGTCAGAACTCATTGTTTCAGGTTCTAATTCTATATGGATGTGCAAGAAATAAGTATGGATGGAGTTGAGACATTTCAGAATCCACAACGTCTAAATTTTGTATCTGCCGTTGTAAATGAGAGCTAATTATCTTAGTGTACATAGAGAATCTTTGACAAAGTAAACCTTACATAAAAGTGAAACATGTAACAAGTAATGGAGGATCGGACATACTCTTCTTGGGAGCAGAGTGAAGACGAATCCAAAGCTTCTTCAGTGGAGAGAAGAGGGATTGCAGCCACCCCATGAGGAAAAGAGGGTGGAGATGAAGTTCATGGTAGGTAAAATGGAAATAAGAGAGACTATAGGAGGGAGAAAGGAGGGGGCTTAGTTTGCTTAGACAAAGGGTGAAGTTTGGGTCACTGTCCTTATAAACATTTGCATTTGCCTTACAGACAAACCATGCATTCATTTCATTTCTTTCACAATTTTTGAACTTGGTGTTATGTCTCTATCGTACCTCTCCCCTTGTAGCACAAGTAATTGCCACTCTACCAATCACCTGTACTTTTCACACTTTCTAAGACCCCTCTGCTTTCTCCCCTTCTCCTCTTCATTGACATCCCTTATTCTTCAAGCTACTTATGTATTTAATACTTTCTCCATCCCAATCCACGTGACACTCTTTTCTTTTTAATTTGAAATATGTCCCAAAAAGAATGATTTTTTTATAATTAATTAATAATTTTATTTTAAAATACTCGTTTTACCCTTAATGAGGTGATTTATACTATGAGCTCCTTTAGAATAGGGTACCATTTGATAGTTAAAGTTAAAGAAATTACATTTTGATCTGTAATGCCACAATTTCAAGTCTAGATCACTGCTGCCTAGTTTTATTTTCTCTGTTTTTCCTGTTAACTGTGTTTAGAAAGCTAAAAAGATAAGTATGAAAGAAGCAAAGACTTGCAAACACATAGTATTCAAATAGTTTTGAGCAAATTTATTACACTATGGCAAATACTTGCGATGGAGCACACATTGGTAGTCGATTATAACTTTCCTAAGGTTGCATATTTGTTACGCTTGAACATAGTAATGATCAAATAGTATGTTTTATTTTGAGAGAACTATATTTTAGAGGGGTCCCTCATGTATTGCAAGGAAATATTTCTTTTCAAGTCTATTTCAAATTTTGAGCTTCTATTCGTCCACTTGCTCCATTAGACTTTAGTCTTTAATTTGTCACAGCGACAAGCCATCAGTTTTGATGACTCAAAAGTTTAGTTTCATTACTTTAAAAGACTTTTGGATGGCTTAATCAAAGAGTCATTAAAGGAAACAAAAAAGAATTCATTAGCAAATTCACTGTTTTGTTGCTTATATTTCCCACATGTCAAACTTCAATGGTGGGTGTATTTTAGTTGGACTATAAATAATGATAAATAAACCTAGGATGAATTTTTTTCATTGTCAAGTTTGAACTAGAGGAAAATATGGTGAAAGCACTACATGAAGACATGGTTTATAGCTGGCAATTTCCTTTCTGTAAGACGATGGGGGCCAAAATTTGTCCTTGAGGCAGCAACCCTATAATCCACTGTCATATGGATTCGCTTACCATAACTCCTTATAGAGTTCTATGATAAAGAAATTTTGGAAAAGATTGGCAGAAAATTAGGCTAGTTAAGGTAGATACATGCACCCCATCCATTCTCAGAGGACATTATGCTAGAATATGCATTCAAATACCCCTAGAAGTCCCTGTGAAAACCTTAGTTATCATTGGAGAACACAAGCAAGTGGTTGTTTATGATGGCGAAGAAATTCTGTGTAAGAGTTGTGGTAGAATAGGCCACACAATAAATACATGCAGTCATAGAATACCTCCCCAAAACTTCATCTCAGGAAAAACCTGAATGTTCCAGAGTAAAGAACACATAGACGGTGGAAGAAGAATGAAAATAGTGAACTTTCCAAGGAGGAAAAAGCTTAATAATCTCAATAACCAAGGGCAAGAAAAAGTGGCAAAAGACCCCAACCACCACAGAGAAAAGGGGCACGACATCATGTAAAAATGTTTTATGCAGCCTCTGGTAAGTTCCTGAAAACTAAAACTTTCAAATATAAAAACAAAAATACTTTTGATACAATTAAAGTTCATTAACCTAAAAAAGCAACACTTGATAATGAGAATAAGGCTAACTGGAACAATACTAACATTTCATCTAGTTTCCCCAAGGTCCCATCTCCACGGGACAGCCCAGATCCAATGCAAAAGAAAGGCGGGGCCCATACGGAGGAGATCAACATTAACTGGGACATGGACCCCAATCAAGAACCAAGATTTTTGAAATCGACCCCCATCGCATAAAGTAAAACCCCAAAGGGCACAGACCCAAAATCTACTTTTGAGGGTCTGACGAAAGATTCAGTATTGGCCTAGAATAACACCTATAAGTCTATTATAGGGGCCCAACTCCACAAGGAATACACCTACCCCACCAAAGCACCCTATCATAATAGCTATTCAGCACCTATTCACCCTCAACTAGACTTCGTTAGTGAAGAAATTCCACCACAAACACATGACTAACTAAGTGCAAGACATACGAAACCATCATACCATCTCGGTGATATGACACTTTCCGTCACGTCATAGGAATTTACCATTAATTCCATATCACCGCTATTAGTCATAAATATCAAAGATGATCAGATGGAAATCCATTTTAATCTAAATTTAGGATCTGTTATCATGCCCTCTGTGTCAAAATTAGTCATCAAGCTTAACCCAAGAGACAAAGCCAAAAAACCAAAAAATTCCTCAATCCCAACCACCGCTAATTACCGTCACCACCACATCCTTACCACCAGGCCATACACCAACATCGTTGCTAGAACTAGCATTACATGGGCAGGGGCTGACTTACAATTTCTTTCTATGGAATCAATCAGTGACTCATCATCCAAAATCTAGCATACTTGGCGAGAGTAACAATGGAAGCAATGAACCGTGGCTTGGTGAACTTTGGAACTTAGCTATGGAAATCGATGATTCTCCAGAGCAACAATCAAAGCAACCAGAACAACATCTCTTCGCAGATAGCAAACAATCTCATACAACATAATTTTCTCTTGATTCCCTTCTTCCCGAACCCGACAATGGAGGATCCAACAACAACCTCCAACTTCACCATGATAGACCATTAGGCTCAACAGGAAGCTTCTCATTCAATTCCAGTGGGGGTGAAAGCAAACTCACCCATGGGAAACATCGAAAAGTAAATAAACAGAGCGTGGATCTGCTAAAGGGCCAGAATAACAAAGAAATGGAATAATCGAAGAGAAACTATGGACCACTAAGGACATACTCCCTTCTTCTGGACACTGTGAAGGTGATAGAGTTCAGTGTGGACTGCAGTGAGATACTAATACTCCTATGCCCCAAAGCCATAACAAAATGTGAAATGGGAATAGGAACTCATCAGATCCAGGTCTTGGACAAACTAGTAGTCACCATAGCCTAAGTTTTATGTAGTGCAAGTTCACATAAGAAGGATCCCTCTCCACAGGGGAAAAAGAAGGCACAAATGATAGAAACCCTAATATATCCATAGTTTCTAATAAATTATATCATCTAGAATGTTAGGGAAGGGAATAATGTAGATTTTTGCAGGCACTGTGCAACTCTGGTGCAACTATACAAGCTCATGATGCTCGTCCTTCTAGAGACCAGAATGGTCGATCACAAACAGCTAACAGAGGAACTAAATTTGATATCCGCATTAAATTCTCCGATGTTTGCCAGTCTGGAAGCTTTGTCATCATGTGAAAGGGGGATACTCTCCGGAATGAGGAAGTTTCCACTAACCCTCAAGGTATTCATGTCATGGTGAAGGTAAAATCCTCTCCTAACTCATGGCTATTATCTACTATTTATGCTAGTGTAACGACCCGACTGGTCGTATTGAGATTTAGCATTCCGTTCGGTGGTTTGAGACTTTGAGTAGCTTCATATGATATATTATGACTTGTGTGTATGGTCGATTTTAGTTGTTCGGGATTGATTTGGAAGCTTTAAGTTGGGATAATTGATCAAGGCTTGACTTTTGGATAAACGGACTCGGAATCGGGTTTTTATTGTTCCGATAGGTTAGTATGATGATTTTGGACTTATACGTATGTTCGGATCTGATTTTGAAGGCTCCTAAAAGAATTTGACTCTATTTCTCGAAGGTTGGCAATTGAAGAACTTAAGAATTCATAAGTTTGACCAAGAGTTGAATTTGATATTATTGGACTCCAATTGGTGTTCTGAGACTTGGAAAGTTCGATATTGTTGAATTGAACTAGTGTGCAAAGTTTTGAAGTAATCCGAAGTGTGTAAGTGTGATTCGGACATGCTTTTGAAGGAAAAAAGATATAACAATCTAAGAGAAATTCTATTCAGTTTGAGCCTCGTCTTTGTTGTGATGTTCCTGTGGGTGTTTTGAGACTTTGGATAAATTTGGATAATGGATTTGTACTTGTTGGTAAGATTGTATGGGGTCTCGATGGGCTCGGTTTTGTTTTTGGATAATTGGTTGATGAGCTAGTTAATTTAAGGATTTGGAGTTTGATCATGGTCAATATCGGGTCAAGATGACCTCTTTTTCGGTATTTTAAGTGCCGAGCAGGTTTGTAGCGTGTTTTATGATTGAAATGTATATATGGTTTGTGTCCGAGAGGTTCTGAATGAGTTTTGGGGTGCTAAAACGAAGATTATTTTATTGCTTATTTTTCTGGTGTGAATAATTATGAAAATGTCATTTATGTTCTTGAAATTATCAGGCTTCCTTTAAAACTTCAAAACATTATATCTCCTTCATTTTAAGGCCAAATTGGGTGATTCAAAAGGCTATCTTGCGTGTAATCTCTCAAGGATTATGTTAGGCTTATCAAATATGAGTTTCGAGGTCATCTAGGATCTGAGTTGAGATAGAACAACTGCTGTATTATTTTTTACTTGTCCTGAAATTTAGTCATTTTTTCTTACAAGGTTTTGGAGCTATTTGGGCGATTTTGGAGGGAATTTTCACAATTTGGATTGGGGTAAGTATTTTATACTCAGATTTATTTATATTTCACGATTCCAACCTTAACTTTAGCGATTGTTTGATGAATCAAATTGAAGATTTGGGAATTTTAGTAAATAAAAATTTTAAAACATAAATTGATGATTTGAGGGTAGATTTGAGGTCGGATTTGGATGAAACACATATATTTAGACTCGTATTAGAAAGGATGTTTGGAATTTGTGAGCTTTGTTGGGTTTCGAGTTGCTGGCCCGGAGTTGACTTTTTTATTTTAGTTAAAGATCGAAGCTTTATTATTCGGAATCATTTTCTATGGCTTTTATTTATGATATTAAGTTATTTTGACTAGATTTGAGCCATCCGGAGGTTGATTTACGCGGGAAGGGACTTTTAGAGTGTTGATTTAGCTTATTTTTAGTAAGTGTATTTCCTAGCTTTGTTGGGGAAATTTTTTCCTATAAAATGATATTGTTTGCTACATGTGGGGTGATGTATATGCGAGGTGATGAGCATATGTGCATGTGCCAGGGTTATCCATGCTCGAGGTGGATTATACGATTCTTTGCGCCTTGTAGGACTATGTGATTTTCTTGCCTCATATTTTACTTGACTTCTATAATAATATGATATGAATTTCAATGCTAGAAACCATGATTCAACTTGTAATAACTAGATTAAATTTAGTGGCCTCTTTGTGAACGGTTGATGTGCTAAATTCGGTCATCATTATACCTAATCACAAAATACATGTCTATGACCGTAATTCTAAGGTACTTGGGTTCCGTACTTACGTTGAAAAGCATGTTTGAGCTTTGTCGAGATACTTGAACAATAAGGTTCTTGAGGTTTATTAAATTATTTATTGGTTCGATAACTACGATAGATGTTCACGTGGTGTATTTGCTTAACCACTCTTCATGATGCTATCCATGTTTCCTACCTTGCTTGTCATTGATATACGTGTGCTTTGAGACGAAGAGTGTGAAGAACAAAGGGTGATGCCATGCCATTACATGTACATTATCATGTGAGAAAGAGTGTAAAGCACGAAGGGTGATGTCGTGCCATTGCATATACATTATCATGTGAGGAAGAGTGTAAAGCATGAGGGGTGATGCCGTTCCATTTCATATACATTATTACACACAAATGATAATGTCATGCCATTGTTTTACGTTATCATGTGAGGAAGAGTGTAAAGCACGAAGGGTGATATCATTCCATTGCATATACATTATCATGTGATGAAGAGAGTAAAGTACGAAGGGTGAGGTTGTGCCATTGCATATACATTTATGTCTTCGTTCCAAGTTGTCATTGCTGCACCTATGCTTTCTATGTGACTTGATGTTGTTTTCACGTCTTTGCCTCCTACCTTAATTGTTATTGTTATATCCACGCTTTCTCTCGGTTATCTGGTCACAATCATGCTTTTTGTCTTGTTTGTTATATTTACACCTATCCTTTCCTCGTTTGTTGTGTTCTCATATAAACCTTCTACTTTTCTAGATAGTGAAATTTATATTCTCGTACCTTAATTTCTATCATTACTTCTGTGCTTCCCACCCTGTTCGTTATCATTATCTTTATGTTGTGCCTTGTTCGATATTGCTGCCTGTGTATTTTTCACTTCGTTATTACTATTATTGGTATTTCTTTTACCTGATTGGTACTGTTATACATATTCTTGGTGAGGATGAGATAAATATACGAATGGTGTTGTTGTGCCAATTAATTTGACATATATTCATATATTTGGTGAGGATGAGATAAATGCACGATGGGTGTTGTCGTATCATTTGAATTGATATCTTGAATACATTCCTCATACTATGAAGATCCGTAGATTTACTATGTTGTTTGATGGTTATCGCTATAAGAAAAGGATGTGTTGATATTGAGAAAACTGACCGTAATTTCTTTTAGCAATCATTTACTGCTTTGCATATTTGTTCTTGCACTCTTCTTTGTTATTTCTAGTATTATTTCTATTGCAAATCTAACTGAACAAGTTATATTAGTAAATATCTTCTGACTAAAAAAATTCGCCACTACTTCACCGAGGTTAGTCAAGATACTTACTGAGTATATGATATCGATTGTACTCATACTATACTTATGCCCCTTGCATGCAGATATTCGGTAGGGGAAGCTATGGAGTTTGTGGTCCTAGCATTGAAGACGTATCGTCACTCCAGATACAAGCTACCATTTGTTCACGGTAGTTTATGATTTATGTTTCTACTTATATAAATTTCAAATAGATGATGTATCTTTCCTCAAACTGAAATTGTAATCTTATTCGTAGTCGCTCATGACTTGTACTACCAGTTCTTGGGAAGTTGTATAGAATTTAGTTATTTTATTCTTGTTGTTATTGATCTTTCACTTAAGTTACCTTATTCTATGTTAGGTTTGCCTAGCACTAGGTTAGGTGCTATCACAATTAGGTGGATATATGGGTCGTGACAACTAGCACCATATATCTGATAAGAAAAGGCATTTGGACCACTTATCTGATATTCTCTAGAAGTTTTATTAGTTGTTGGTTTGTAGGAGGAGACTCTAATGAGGTCCCTAAATCTGGGGACAAATTTGGTGGCATTAGTATTAATACTAACATAAGTAACTTGTCTTGGAACTGCTTGAATCAGTGTAAACTACTAGACATGGGCTATAAAGGAAGTAAGTACACATGGACTAATAAGAGCTATAGAAACAGGAATAACCTAATTCTTGAAAGACTAGACATGTATTTTGCTAATGACTCCTGGATTGCTAAGCACTCTGAGGCTACTGTGACTCATTTTCCTAGGATTCACTCAACTCATAAAGTGAAAAAATGACTTTAGCCTAGTAATACTAAGCTTTTCAGGTTTGAAACTATGTAGTGTAGTCACCCTCTTTTCCCATCCTAGTTCAGGATTCGTTCTCTCCTAGCAACACCCTCATCCAAGCCACTCATCAATTCAAAATTGGTTCCATTCAATGGAACAAGAACAACTTTGCAATATCTTCCACAAGAAAAATAATTTTTGGCTAGAATAGCTGGCATCCAAAAATCTCCCCACTACCATCACAACCATTACCTTTTGAATTTAGAGGCTAAATTGATTGAGAATTATGACTCCATCTTTAAGAATGAGAAATATTTCTGGAAGTTAAAGTCGAAAATTAGCTGACTAGCTGATAGTGATGCCAATACTAGGTTTTTTTTTACTTCCACCCTCAATAAAAAAAGGAGGAACATGATCCTATATCTTAGGGATAAAGTTGGGAATTGACAACGTGACCAGCATGATATTAATGATTCCATTTCAAACTACTTCAATTGCCTCTACACCTCTTCCCATACACAGTCCCCTCTCTAGACCTCCAACTCTCACAACCAAGAACACATACTCTCTAATCTCCAAAGGGATAACTTGGATTCCCCTCGAGAGATAGTGAGGTCAAACAAGCCATCTTATCTTTCAAACCCTTCAAATCTCCTGGCCCTAATGGTTTACACCCTTTTTTTTTAATAAAAAATACTAGAGTATAGTGGAAAAGACTATCATTGAGTTCTATAGGAACTCATTTGATTCTCAAACAATGCACCCTACTAAGAATGCCATACTTTTTAGCATCATCACTAAGTGTCCAAATGCCACAATGCTAAAAAACTTTAGACCAATTGCGCTCTGCAACACAATCTATATTACCATGGCAAAATTATTGTTAACAAGATTATGCCCATCTCTATGATATCACAGGTCTTAGTCAAGCCAGTTTTCTTTCCAATAAGAGAGCCTTTGACAATGCTATCATTGTCCAAGAATACATCACCCATTTCAAAAATATGAAAGAAAAAAATACCAACATGATCCTGAAAATTGACCTAAAAAAGTCTTTGACAGGCTAGATTGGTCCTTTATTAGAAACACCCTTCATGCTTTTAATTTTTACACTACCCTCATCAAGCTCATTCTCTCTTGTGTCAGCTCATCTTCCATCTCCATCCTGGCTAATGAAGGGCATGCTGATTCTTTTGTCCTACTAGGGATATTAGACAAGGAGACCTCATCTCTCCTTACCTCTTTATCCTTTGCATAGAAAGGCTCTTTAGGCTTATTGATAGAGTTGTTGATACAAAGGAATGGTTTCCAATTAGCATCAGTAGAGTTGGTCCTAAGATCTCTCTTTTTTTTTTATTGTTGATGACTTAACTCTTTTTGCCAGAGTGAATGCAAAAAATTATAGCATCATTATTCATACTCTTAACTCCTTCAATGAAACCTCTGGTCAGAAAATAAATTTATTAAAGTCCAGAGTCATCTAATATTCCAATTGCAAACCTGATCAGGTTGTAGCTTACTCTACCAATCTCTCAATTCATCCCAGCAATTCCTTTAAAAGATACCTGGGCTTCCTAATTTTTCACAAAAAGCCTACTAACAGTGACTTCCAATTCATCATAGACACACGGATTCAAAGCCGACTGGCTAGAAGACTACTTACCTGAACATGACAGGTAGAACTACTCTGGTCAAAGCCTCTCAGTAGTATTCCTAGCCATATCATGCAATTCAACTAACCGTTATCTCACACTACTAAGTTGATCAATAGTATCCAAAGAAACTTCATTTGGGGTACTACCCCTGCTAAGAAAAAATAGCACCTTGTAGGTTGGGAGACTGTTACAAAATCCAAAAGTAAGGGGGCTTTTGTGTTAAAAAAGGTGAAGGTAAGAACACAACTTTGTATGCTGGGCTAGCCTGGAAGATTATTCATAAGCCTAACTCTTTCTGGGCTAGAGTTTGATATCCACAAACTGCAATTAGACTCAGATACCCAAGAAAACTTCCCATTTGGCAATGTATTCTCCAAGGCTAAAATACTTGTAGAGTTGCTGCAAAATAGGTTGTTCACAAAGTAGATAGAGTTAATTTCCTCAATGATGTTTGGATCCCTAACAACAGTTCCATTAGAAGCATGGTTGAGGAGCCCTTCACCACCACTGATCACTCCATTAAGGTTGCTAGTGTATATAATAATAGTAACTGAAATACTTATTTATAGTCCATCACACTTTCGGACAATGTCATCAACATCTAATTTTATTCTCACTGCCAGCAGTAAAGAGGATCAATGATATGGGAGCTTACCAATAATGGTATTTTCAGTACTAGATCAGCCTACCATTTAATTGACTCCAAAAACCTCTCTACTACAGCTAGCTCCACCAAAAACTTCAGCTAAATCTGAAACCTTAAAGTGCCTAACAAGATCAAGACCTTATTTTTGCTCCTCCATCGTGAAAGACTTTTCACTTGTGCTTTTTTCCAGAAAATTAGAGTCAATATTGACCCCATCAGTAGCTTCTGCTCTAGCAATATTGAAACTCTAAACTATATATTCTTTAAATGTTCAAATGCAAAGCTTTTCTAGGGGTAGTCTTAGTCCTTTTTGCACCAATGACTATTGCCAAAATAATCTCATCTTTACTACAAATCTTGTCCACATACATGGAACAAGTTAAAGAAAAATCCCTTCAACAATAACATGTCCTTGGAGCTTCTTCTCCCTTTCTGCTTCTGGCATATATGGATGGCTAGAAATCACAATTTATTTAACAAAAAAAGAGACCCCACATCAGCTACCAATACTATATCCAAAGCCACTGAAAAGAGACTCTACATGAGCTACCAATACCATAAATAAAGTCACTGAATGACACATTTTTATTGGTAAGAATATAACTAGCGGTAAGATTACTATTAATGGCTATTATAAACTAAACATAGATGGTGCAGTACTAAGTAACCCTGGGAAAGGAGGCACTGTTAGTGTCTTCAGAAACTCCAACGGTGACTAGGTAATAGGATTTATATGCAGCCTTCCACACACTTCTAACACTAAGTATGAATTAATAGCTCTACTGCAGGATTTGCAAATTGCTGATGACACAAATTTCACTCCATTGAAAATAGCCACTGACTCAACTGAGGTTATTAGAATGTTAAAATTGGATAATAATATTTATGATCATATTATCTTTATGTGCAGGTTGGTAATTCAAAAGCTGGACATGACAAAGATGAAGCACAACTACATGGAGCAGAATAAAGTAGCTAGCCTTTTGGCAAAAGAAGGAACCAAGAAGAAAGTTTTTAGAAGGTTGATCATGTTGATAATTCCTCTACTGTTTGCAATGAAGTTTTTTTGAACTATTTTTTAAAAATATGTTTTGGAATATAATAGTGATAGTGCTCCTACATCAGCTCAGTACCCGAATTTGACAGGGGATCCTAATTTCCCTTTTGATATATCTAGTCAAATAATCTAATTAATTATATAAATGCTTCCTTTAAACCAAAAAATAAATGTTTCATGTCTCTTTGACATTTTAGTTTCGGATGTATATATAAATTAAAAGGAAGTGAAAGGGGGAAAAGGGTAGAAAATGAAGAAGAAAGGCAAATAAAATACACCTTTGTTCCCCTCCTTTTTTGGAGGGGAAATCAGAGAAAGAAAAAGGAGAATTATCTCTTTCTTAAAACATAAGTATGCCAAAAAGGTACGAACTTTTTAAATTTGGTTTTTTCTTTATCCATCAACAGATGAAAAGTTAAAGTTTATTTTTTAAGCAAGTTCAACTGACTATTATGTCTGATATATAGTCCTAAATCGCCAAAAGGAGTCAATACTGGCTTTTTTATTTAATATATAATCATATTTAAAATTCTGTCTGATAATTGGTACTACCTTATAAGGATTTTATTAATATTTAATAATCATCAAATATTATACATTTTAACTTCTGTAATTAATCGAACTCGGTTTCGTCTTTTTACCAATCTGATCGGCTAATTGTGTAAAAATTTCTTACTACTATTAGACATTATAAATTTCCAATTTGTAGACTACATTCCTAATTTCATTTGGTCAAGGAAGACCCAATTAGTCTTTATGGGTCAACTTGTATTGAAGTGAGGTGAAATTCAAAAATAATCAGATTTACAAGTGGTAATTGAAAAATAGTCATAGTTTTAAAAGTAATCGAAATTTAACCACTTTTCATGTAAAGATAAATCAAAATGAAACACTGTTCAAAATTCGAAAAATATTCCAGCATAATATACTGAAGTTCTAATATAATATATTGGAGTTCCAGCATAATATACTGGAGTTCCACCATAGTATACTAGGCTTCCAGCATAATATACTAGAGATCCAGTATAATATACTGGTCTAGCATAATATGCTGGAAGTTCATACACAGGTGCTCCAATCCCCAGTATATTATGCTGGAACTTTCCGTATGTTGGAGTTCCAGCATAATATGTTGGAAGCTCATACACAGGTGCACCAATCTCCAGTATATTATGTTGGAACTTTTCATGTTGCAGCAAAATAGTGACTATGTTTCAGTGACTTTGCAAACGCTGGCTATTTTTCAATTACCAATTCGAAAACTGTCTAGCCCGTGCTATTTTCACGTTGAAATGAATTACTAGGCCCAGTATTACTTTCCACCTTCTTATATGGGGCATTTTCATATATACCCATTTTTGGGGCAACTATTGAAGTTATACCTGCATTGCATAAAATTTTATAATGTGTACCCACTAGTACTGAAGTAGTTCAATCTCTTCAATGCAACTTCAGAATTCCTTCAAATGCAATTTCAAAAATTCAAATATGAAGTATTTCAATCTCTTCAATGCAACTTCAAAAATCAAATCTGAAGTTGTTCTATCTTTCAAATGCAACTTCAGAAATTCGAATCTTAAGTCGTTCAATCTATTGAATGCAACTTTAGATTTCAGATCTTATGTTATGAAATATGAACTTGTTCTTCGAATTTCAACCATCCAATACACGATTCAATGCTCAAATCTACTACAAATGAGCTCAAATTTGAAATATAACTTTCAAATATTATAAGGAACAAATCTTAATCATCAAATTGTCAACAAATTTAACAAACACATTTTGCAACTAAGAAGAAGAAGAAGAACCTTGAAGTACAATGAAGAAGAAAACATCAGTAAAGAAGAAGAAAAAAGTGTATGTATCTGAAGTTATACAAAAAGTGGGTATCACTTAAACTCTTTTAAAAAGTGGGTACAAATTTAATGGGTGGTGCAAAATTGGGTGTCACATGAAAATTTTACCTCCTTATATTCGCCGAGGTTCAATACCGTGTTTCTTTTAAGGGATTTTTTTTGTATATATGCAAAATTGTAAATTTATTTATCCGATTTTAGCTAGATTTTTTTATTTATGGAAAAATTACAAATTATATACAAATTCAGTCAAAAGTTATAATTTATATACAACTTGAATGCATTTTTTATTGTAGAAAAATCCGTCAAAAGTTACAATTTACACACAACTTATACATAATTCGGTCAAAAAACTACAATTTACATATAACTTATATACAACTTGTATACAATTATATAAGTTATATATAATTTTTTTTGTTGTTATTTGTACACCCAACATACAAGATATATACAATTTATTTATGTCTTTTTCTTCAACCTTTAATCTACAATTTCAACTAACACCAACTCGAATCTTCACCTTATTCTCTTATAATTAAGATATAAACTCCTAAAGATATTCTCAGTCATATGTAACAATACCCAATTTAAAAAATAAAAATTTTCACAAAATTCAATTTTTGAATTCATAATTTCAAAGTTTTTTATTGGCTGTTGTCGATGGAGATTTTTAATAACTATCATTTATCCACTGTTTCAAAATAACTAAACTAAGGGATTCTTCTCCGTTAGATCGACGGAGAATTGCAATATGAAATTCAAGACTTGCAATCTTCAAGAAGCAGAAGGTCCCAATAATATGGCCGTCCATATTGACTTTCTTGTTAGCAGTCAAAAGAGCATGAACAAATTTTTCATTTCGGTCAGAAAAAAATAAAAACTGCGTCCTGGCCTCCAGTTGCATTTTACAATGCAATCATGAATTTTGTCACAGTGTTTGGGCCTTTGAGTCGACAAAAATGGCTAAAAGTTCACGAACTAATATTTATCCAACCATTTCTCCTATCCTCTTACCAGTGAATTTTTCCATCGCAATGTTCCACTCGATGCAGTAAGTGTTCTCATTTGATACAAATTTTGGGAAGGAAGAAGAGGGGAAGAAAGCGGTAAAATTGGAGTCTAATATATTATTTTGTATATAAATATTAAATTACATATACTAATATAATTAAATAAAAACGTCTTCGTGATAAACAAATTTATAATATAGTATTGGTAGGTAAATAAGCTTTTTCTGATTTGCACTTTGTTATAGCAAAGAAAAGAAACAAGGGAAACGATTCTTTTAATTGAAAGTTATTGTGGTACTTACATTTTTTTTAAAAATCAATTAACCTTTAACTAGGAGTAAATCACACAACTCTAACTAACCGAAAGTTAATGTACTTTGTTGAACTGAATCAATAATAATGATGATAGTATGCAAAAATAGCAGGCGTGACCCCCCCAAGGGAATGGTCTTGGCGGAATGCCTTTATTTTTTATGGTCTTAGCAAAATATTTTTGTTTTTAATCAAACATCATGGTTTTTTAATTTTTAAAGTCTGAAATTCTTGCTTAATGGTGAAAAATAAAAGTTAATAATTAATTATTATTAAAATTATTTGAATGTTGACAATTTGTACTTAAACTTTTAGTTCAAACTCAAATTTTAATGATTTATTATAAAAATCTCAAGACTCCATTGTTGGACCTTAGAAAGTATTGAAGAAGACAAAGTAGATCTTTTTGATTTGGTGTTAGTCGACTAAATTGGTGATTTTTGGAAGCTTTATTTCAAATTTGAGATTATTTGGAGCAGATTTGAGATGGTTTGATCGAAATTGCAAATTCGAAGAATACTTTATTAAAACAACCCAAAAAAAGTATGCCAATCCGGTAGACTTCGATGAACAACTTAATAAATAGGTAGACGAAATATAGCATCAACTCTACCGATCCAGTAGAGAATTTTCTGAAGAGCAGAAGTATGACAATCTGATAGATTTCAACGAACAATTTAATAGATAGATAGAGTAATAATAGCATCAACTCTTATGAATTGGTAGAAAAATCCTAAAGACCAAAAGTATGATAATTCGATAGACTTTGATGAACGATTTAATCAGGTAGAGAAACTCTTGAAGAGCTTGTGCGGGTCCGAGGTTATTTTTTAAATACTGCAAATATTAAGGACATTCCAGACCACTCTCAAAAAGTCCCTTTTGTGTCAATTACCCGAGATTATGAGGTTATACATATTTGTTGTCCAACAACTACTAATTCTAAAATTTGTCCAATACTCGATAATTGGCTCAATTAACCCATGGATCTTGTCCCTCGCATAGGGCCAAATTTTAGGCCCAATTTATAATAATTGGAAGAATTAACCCGATTAGCCGCTCACTCAATCGTTTAAATTAAAAATTACAGTCGGATGTATAATATATGTATCATTTATGTTTAATATTTTATAATCGTGTATAATCAATATATAATTTATATATATGACTAAAGTAAACAATAAATATGACATGCTATTATATAAAAATTATGTTGTTTTGATCTGCTCTCGTCCGAATAACTCAAAACCACTTTAGTTCCACTTTCAAGGCAAAGTGATAAATGGGAGGAAAACATTCAAGAAAATAAACGGTACTCTTAACTCATTTTTTTGGGGTATAATTTAGTATAATCATCTCATTAAAGAAGAAATCAATCTCTACAGAATTTTTTTTTTAATTCCTAAGGCTCGAATACGAAACATTTCACAAGTGAAGGCGTCTTATCTATTCGGCCGCACCCCTTGGTCCCGAGCATTGTTAACTTTTGCTATTGTCTCCACCACACTTAAATTTACCAAGTCCTAGCTTTTAACGAGTTTACTTTGATCACAATTCTTCCAATATGAATTTTGTTTTCACAACGGCAATTCCTTATGATTTTTTTTGGAGGGGAGGGGGAGGTCAACCGTTCTGAGTAGTATCCACATATTTACACTACTTTGTAGAAGAACTAACTGTTAGAGATATATAATGTATACCATATTGGATTCAAAGCAATACTTTAAGGCCTCGTTGAATAAAAAATTCACAGTCGTAAGTTAGATCAATCTTCACAAGATCTGCCACCATGATTGTAAAACGACACAGCAAAATCACAAGTCATCAACTGTCGAATTTCTCAGTTAAAATAGTTCAACTTATTGGTGTCTAATCACTTAAGACTGTCTGCAAATTGTGGTGTCAAATCGCACCTAAAAAGTCTCTCAATTACCTAGTTAAAAGGGGTCCCTAATTAGCTTTACGAATAGAATTAATTTTAACATCAATTAAAAACCTTTGTCTCGTTTGGAACTTGGTTCAAATTACAGTATAATTCTAAGACAATTGACTGTTCATTTTCTTTAAATTGCCTATAGCTTTAAGAGCAACGCTCACTATTTTGTCAATTTTGTTTCTATAATTATCCTAGGCAACTGATTAGGATTGTCTCTTTCAACTCCCCGTTTCATGACAACGGCGAAATGTCTTTTGTAAGATTGTCTACTATAATAATATTAGGCAATTTTCTCTTTCTCTTTTATTTGGTTTCCCATCTCATATTCAATATTCACATCGGGACCTGATTAAATTTAAATCGCGTTAAGAGATCTCACATTTGAGGTATAGCGCTTCAAAAAGACTTCATACTTAGAGTTCCTAAATATTTGAACGTCTAACATGTCAATATATTTAAATGGAGTAATATGGTCAATAATGATTTATATATTCAACCCAACTACCGTGAAATTAAGGCAAAATTATCCTTCCTGTAAAGGGAAAAGAAGAAATTGGATTAGGATTTGAAATCTACCAAGTCTTAAACGAACACATAATTTCATTGAGTTGTAAGAGACTCTAATGCCGTACAAAAGACCGAGGACTTCATAATATAATATAGCAAAAAAATTGGTGGCAGAAAGACTTTTATCCTTCTGAAGAAAACGGGCCCTCTTTTTACAGGGAATTTGGGTCCTATACAACATGTGAACAATTGAAACCCACAAAAGAGGCTATACT
Source organism: Nicotiana obtusifolia (assembly GCA_002018475.1). Classification (NCBI taxonomy): domain Eukaryota; kingdom Viridiplantae; phylum Streptophyta; class Magnoliopsida; order Solanales; family Solanaceae; genus Nicotiana; species Nicotiana obtusifolia. Next base: position 44,076 of record MCJB01050619.1, on the reverse strand, counting down.
TGGAGTATAGCGTCAACCCCTTTGCCTGAGTTTTTCAGATGCAGGGACATATAACCGCAAGCTGGTTTATGTGTTCGGAATTTTATAAGTTATTAAATTTTAAATTAATAATTTATATATATTCAATGAATTTCATAATTTTTTATACTATGAACTTCAATATGTTAATCTCAAAAAATTGTTATAAAAATGTAAATATACCACGGAAGGCATTTTTATACCATGGGCAATTGGGAAGATAAGTAGAGCTTAAATTTATCTCCCTTATATTGCTGCATGCATCATTACGAAGAACTGTTGTAGGTAGAATGAAGTAGTCCTAACAAGTAGGAAAATGATTAATTTATTATAGAAATTAGCTTTAATCTAGCGTGTTTATCCAGTGACGAAGCTAAAAGTTCTGCTAAGGGTATTCAAGATTTAACATATATATACACGATATAATTTTATATATACACGGTATAATTTTCTAATGTGGCTCCGCCCCATTGTGTTTATCAAATAACTAATGAACAAATAAATTTATTTTTTTATCCATATATTTTATTTTATATGACAATTTTTTTGTTAAATCCATACAAAAAAGAATGGCATATTTTTAAATTTAAAAATAATTTAAATTAAACTGCCTGTTATCCTATACTTTCGTATATTTAAGATCACAAGTTTAAATAATTTTTCATTTTTTTTTTACTCTATGCTCATTCAAATGATAACATATAAATCAAAATAGAAGAAGTACTAAATATAGATGTACGAGCTTCTCTAATGCCACAAATAATTATACCTCTGCTCCTATTTAGGTGTTATATTTATTAAAAATAATTATTCTCAAATACTTGTAATTTTTAAAAATCAAGAAAAATTAATTATTTTTCAAACTTTAATTACCCTTAGCATTAGTTATTAAAATCTAAGAGGCACGTAAAGAGAGTTCTTTTATTTATTGAAAATAAATTAATGTGGTAAAAAATTAAAGAATTAATAAGAATAAATTAGTCAAATTATATTTTTTTATTGATTTATCTTAAAGAGAGTTTACAAGTTTTCCTGACAACTAAATGAACAAAGAAAGATTATGAACATGCTCTAAAGTTTGCATGCGTTTAAACTTTAATCCCTTTGTTCTTTTCCATGTTTTATTTGTTCTTTTTCCAACGGTTGCCTTCTTCAAACATAAAAGTTGTGTTTCTCAGTTTTGTCACAAAAAGTCTAATCCAAAATAATTGAGTATTGGCCCTTCGACACGTTGATGTTGCTTTATCCAACGTTAACAGATCATGTCACTTCACCTCCCTTTTCTTCTTTCTGTTTTTCGTAATAAATAATAATGCATGACAGTCAACCAAATCCTAACTAAACTCAATTCAGATTCAAAAAAACTTCGGAATAATTGGACTCTTTGACTTTGAGGATACATGAATTTAGAAATATATCAAAGAATAATTGTATCTAAAACTGGAAAAGACATTTTAATACAATGGAAAGTCTTTTCAAGTTAAGATGTCCACAGTTTTGAATTTGTGTATCAAAGTGCTTTCACAAATATTTTTTGAACATCTCGAAAGATTTTAATGATTCAGGTGAAAATTTCGACAGTAATTTAGATCAACTGAATTACTTTTCTAAACACATTTTAATATTCTAATGATTTTCTTGTGAAACTTTTCATCAGAAACCATGATATGTTTTTCTTCTATTGATAGCAAGTCAATTTTATGCGCAAACTGATATTAACATTATCGTTATTAAAAAAGAACAGAAAAAAGCCAATTCAGAAATGCTATTGGATCGTTACAATCAATTAAGAGAATTCAACTAATGTAATGAGATTTATATATTAAGAAGAAACTTTTCCAGAAGAACTCACGGAATTTTTTGGACCACTTTATCAGAAGAATAAAAATATTCATATTTCTTATGTACAAGACTAGTAGATTCCTCGATCGTTTACAAAAGCTATTCCAGAAAAGAAACTTCGAGCTAGCTTATCGCTAATATATTCAGCCAAGAATATTACTTTAGGATATAATGATTAAGGGTGTGTTTGGTATAACGGAAAATGTTGTTCGTGGAAAAGCAAGTAGTAATCTTACTCATTCTTCGTTGTTTGATACGCAAATTAAGGAAAATAACTTCCTAAGAGTATTCATAAATAATTTTGATACAATAAACATGAAGCCATAAACTTTCGAACCAACAACCTTTCTAACCCATAAATTTGATAAACTTCTGAACCGCTAAACTTTTGAACCCCCGAACTTTCGAACCCATAAACTCTATAATTTCTAAACCCGCAAACTTCCAAACACATAAAAATCTGAACTTATAATGTTGAAACTCGTAAAATTTTGAACCTGTAATCCGAAAAAATGAACAATCCAGCACTGAACATATTAAAAAATTTTCAGTGGCAACAGCTGGTCTGACCGCTTCTGCGACGTCTTGGTCGCAGAAGCGATATTGTAGAAGCGAGGTCGAGCTTGCAGAAGTGAAATGGGAAGGGACAAGGCAGTGGTCACAGGTGCAAAGAAATTCCCGCACCTGCAGAATCGCAGGAGCGAGAAATAAAGATGCAGAAGCGGCTGGTCCGCAGATGTGCGATTGGTCATCTCAGAAGCGCCTGCACAGAAGCAAAAATGCTTCCGCAGATGCGAGGTCTCAGCTGGGCAGTGTACTCCACAGATGTGCATTTTGGCTCGCAAAAGTGAGGCCGCAGATGCACAAATATGTTCGCAGAAGTGGAAACTGGGCAGAACATAAGGGGATCGAACTTGGTCATTTCGTCATTTTCATTTGGGATTTTTGGAGCTAGGTTCTTGGGCATTTTGAGGAGTTCTCATCATGTAACACAAGGTAAGTAATTTCTCAATTATTGTGAGCTAAATGTAAGAAAACCTAGAATTTGATAATTTTGGATTTTGACCACGATTTTGAAAATGGAATTAAGAATAAATTATATATTTGAGTTAGTAATGTTATGCGTAAGGTTTATCTTCGAAAATATTTTGGAATCCGGGCACGTAGGCCCGAGGGTTGACTTTGTCGACTTTTCGAGCGGAGTTGGAATTGTTTAAATTGATTAATTATGGGTATTAGAGTATATTTTGATTGGTTTGCACCTTGTTTGACAAGGTTTGGATCACGTGCATCAGTTTGAGGTGTTAGAGAGGCTTTGGAGCCGGTTATGGAACTTCGGAGCGAGGTAAGTCTCTTGTCTAACTCTGTGAGGGGGAAACTACCCCTAGGTGAGGTATTTAATATGTTCTACTTGTTGCAGGGGCTACGTACGCATGAGGTAACGAGTGTCCATACGTAGCTAAATCCATGTTATTGTCCGGGTAGACTTAGGTTCACACCATGCTATAGCTGTACTATTTGAGCTGTCCCTTGCCTATTAAATTCCTTTATTTACATTACGACTTAAGGCTAGACTTATATAGAGTGATAGACTTGATATTGTAGATATTCGACGAGCTTTATGATTAGCTGCGAATAATTGTACTCCTCTTACGAATTTCTCCCGCGCTATGCGTTCTCATCGAAAGGTTTCCCAAAAATTTATAACTCATACGTCTATTCGTGAGTGTGGTCAAGGACCCGTCAAAACTTCTTATTCTAATAGGATGGGGGCCGTTCGCCTCGGCAGGATAGATACATCTATGGTTCGTGTCGTTCGACCCTCGGCAGTGCGCACATTATGATGGATTGGGCCGTACGCCTCGACAGGATTATGTATCACACTCTCATGGGAGCGGGCCGTTTGCTTTGGCAATAAAGTATATATATCTATGGTTCGGAAGTATTATGATGGATCGGGCCGTACGCCTCGGCATTTCTATAAAATACTCTTATGAAATCGTGCGTAATAATTGACAAGAAGCCAGTATATATGCGAGTTTTCCTGATTTGAACTGTGACGACCTATCCAGCAGGGTCCATTATATATACTCCGATTGAGGAGGTAACTACTAGCTGAGAGTTTGAGTTATTGCTGAGAGGAGAATTATACCACATATTTATACTTGTTATTTCGTTTATTTACTCTGACTCACATATGTTTACTTCTATTGTGTCTATCTTATTGGACCATTAGTAAGTGTTGATGTCGACCCCTCGTCACTACTTCTCTAGAGTTAGGCTGGATACGTACTGGCTACGCGTTGATTTACGTACTCATGCTACACTTGCTGCACTTTTTGTGCAGGTACATATATGTCTGGTGGTCTTTTGGGCGCAGAGGCGCGGCTATTGCAGGGACTTTATAGTGAGCTACATTTCATGTTACGATTCGCAGCCTGTAGAGTCTCCAACAAAGTTATTTATATTCTCCTGTCTAATTTGTGATCTAGACAGATATTGTATTTTACTACATTTCCTAGTTGATACTCATGCACTTGTGACACCGGGTTTTGGGGGTTCTTACAGGTTGTTCATTATTGTAGTTCGTGTAAATATTATCATTTACCCTGTAAAATTCTATTTTATACTATTTAATTAATGAAAACACATGATTTCAAAATACTAAAATGAGTTATCAAGTTGACCAACCACCGTTAGCTTGCCTGACGACGGCGTTAGGCACCATCACGACCTTTAGTGGATTTTGGGTGGTGACAGCTTGGTATCACATCCTTAGGTTCACACGAGTCATGATCAAGTCTAGTAGAATCTTGCGGATCAGTACGGAGACATCTGTGCTTATCTTCGAGAGGCTACAGGGCTGTTAGAAGCACTTCCTTTCTTGATTTCCTCATTGTGCAGTTTGATTCCATTGAGGCTTGTGCCTTTATTTCCTTCCTACTCAATCTTATGCGACGTGAAGCGCTTGCTATCAATTGGGCATCTAGGAGTCAAAGTGGTACTGCGGACGTGGTGCAGGATGTTTTCCTTGCGTGTTCGGGCAGTATAAATTGGGAAATTTTCTGTGTTATCGCCGAATTTGCGGGGCAGTATTGGAAAATGGGAGAAACATTTTCGGATTCGCAGAAGGTCTTTCAGAATGGAGGTACCTATTGGAGATTCTATTATGCGCATGAGGAAGGTAAGAGATGGTTCATAAGTATTGAGACGATGTGGTCTCGTGAAGTGGGTCACTCGGGAGGAGTGTTGTTGAGTTTCATTATGATTCTTGAATGAAGCTACTATTATTTCGAAGGCAAGTCAAGAGTGAATCGGAAGAAGTTGGTTCGGTTAGTAATGGTTAAATCAGCATGATTATTGCAATGATTAGTTCCTTCGGCGTGTGAAGTTATTCATGTGGTTTATGGTTGTACGTGCAGGCTCGACAGCCACCATAACCTGGTGGATTTAGGAGTTATTTGATTCAAATGGACTTGTGGTGTAAATGGACTCCGGAAGAGTCATGGCGGTTCGGATCACGACTTGAGGTTTGTATTTTCTGCGGTTTGGAAAAACAGTTGCGTGTTGTAATGGTTCTTCTGAAAAGAGTTGCGTGAAAGGTTCCTAGCCAATGGAGTGCTTATTCTACTAGTAGTTAAGGGGTTATAATGAATTCTTGTACTCCCACGTAACGGCATGATAGGTACAGTAAGCGACATGGGAATTGAAAGTAGAGGATTAAGGTTGCGGTTTGGTGTTGACAGGAATGTCACGAGCTCGGATGAGCAGGGGAGAATTCAGATGTTCAAAGTAAGCTGGCATTTTCTTTAGTGTCACCTGAGGACGGCGTCCTTGTAAGAGGCTTTGTGTATTGATTTACGGATTCTTGATTGCTTTACCGAATTAGTACGGTGGTGTTACAGAGGTGCAGACTTTGCTACCTGGTGTAGAAGGTCGTGGGAGCGTACCTCACGGGGGAATTTCATGAGGGTGGCATATTAGCCACTTGATGGTTATAATTGAAACCAAGTATGGAGATTCTGGTACTAGCGCTAATGTGAGAGTTTTAGCCTGAGAGGCATTCTATTCCTTGGGTGGTGGACTAAGTGAGTTTGTCCCGTAATTTGACGGTTGTTCTTATGTGTCATGGATAGGGTTATTGTGGACCCTTGAATGGTTATTAGCCCAGTATGGTATGATCAGAATCGGCTTAAGGCCTGTTGATGTGTCTAATGTGAATGCATGCTCTACATCAGGTCGGATATGCTCATTCAGCATAGCGTTGCTTATGGAGGAGCCTTCGAGCATTTGATGTTATTCCTGCCAGTAGTTCTTCCATGTAAAAACTCTATTGTGCCATGCGGGTTGTGAGACGGCTTGATTATTCGCACATGTGTTGTGGCCCCGTGTAGCTTGTGGTACTAAATGAGTAGGATGACTCTTGAGATGCAGGTCATTTATTGCGCCTTAGCCGTGCTTGGGTTTTGTAGAGTATGGCGCTATCCGCCTCCCTAGGGTGGTATTTTCGCAATTGGTGTGCTTGTGGTCGATATTCGTCATTTCGTAGGTATAAATATTATGTCTTGATGGGCATTTCCTTATTTATTATATGTGTGGATCAGGTGGCACACCGCCACGGGTATATTGTTTAGATAGGGTCGCACGCCGCAACGGTGTCATATTTGGATTGGGTTGCACGCCGCAACAATGATATGTTGAGTATGGTTCCCCATATCTATTCCTGCGTATTTTGTTTCTCATTCTTTGAGAAGAGTTCATAACATCTGTTCGACCGTCTTATTCGTTACGCGGGCTGGGTAATTCTTTTCCCGAGTTTGTTCCTCCTTGTGTGTCATATTCGAGTTGTAGCTTGTCGGCGCATTGATGGCGTCATATGAGATCTGGTTCAATGTTTGAGGTGCCTTACTACCTGAGCAGCTTGTACTGGGTGAGACAAGATTATTGGACCTGAAATTAGTGCAATCAGATTTATATAAGGTATAATTAAGAGCAAATATCATTATTCATTTCAGAAATGAGGTAATGGTTCTTGTCAGAAGGAGAAACTCCATGATTTGTTGATTCGGCAGGTGGTTATTAGTTTCTACACAACTCCTTCGTTGTGGCAGTATTTCGAGAGTTGGAACAAGACTTATATGTGTCATGAGGCGTATTGCGGGCATCAGATTCGTGAAATTTTAGCTATTGTGGTCGGAGGATGTTATTATGGGAAACCGACTTATGCGGTGCATTGTGTGATTTCGACATAGGTGCACGATCATATTTTGGTACAGTGTTTGGTGATTGGTACGGTGTTCGCATGTTAGAATCAGGTCTTGTAGAGAAATTCGCAGGTTGGAATTTGGTCCTAAGGCTTATGGATTAAATAAAAGGGAGGATCTTCAGTCTGACTCGAGCTAATGTGTTCAACTGGATTGTGGTGACACGGGTAGGTGCATGAGGTGTTAAACATTGATTTTGGACAACCCCGGAGCAGTCCTTGGCACGTTCGAGGACGACCATATGTTTAAGTGGGGGGAGAATGTAATGACTCGGCTGGTCGTTTTGAGCTCTAGCGCGTCGTTCGGCGGTTTGAGTCCTTGGGTAGCTTAACTTCAGGTGCTACGACTTGTACGCATGGTCGGAATCAAATTTCGGGAAGTTCAGAGTTGATTTGGAAAGGAAATTCTAATTTCGGAAGTTTTAAGTTGGAAGAATTGACTTTTGAGTAAACGACTTCGAAATCAAAATTTGAAGGTTCCATCAGGTTCGTATGATAATTTTGATCTTAGGAGTGTTTCCGAAAGTCGATTTGGAGGTCCATAGATCATTTCAGTGTCAATTGGTGAAAGTTGGAAATTGGATGATTTTGGGAAGTTTGACCGGAAGTGGACTTTTTGATATCGGGGTCGGATTATGATTCCGAAAGTGGGAGTAGGTCCATAATGTCAATTATGACTTGTGTGCAAAATTTGAGATCAATCAGACTTGATTTGATAGGTTTCGGCGCGAATGTAGAAGTTTGAAGTTCTAAAGTTCATTAAGCTTGAATTGGGGTGCAATTCGTGGTTTTACCGTTGTTTGACGTGATTTGAAGGCTCGACTAAGTTCGTATTATATTTGTGGACGTGTTGGTATATTTGGTTAAGGTCCCGAGGGCCTCGGGTGAATTTCGGATGGTTAACAGATTGATTTTTGGACATAAGAAATGCTGAAGCTGGGTAGCAGCTGGTGTGACTACTTTTGTGATGTCTTGGTCGCAGAAGCGACATCGCAGAAGCGAGGTCAAGCTTTCAGAAGCGAAATGGGAAGGGACAAGGTAGTGGTCACAGGTGTGAAGAAATTCCCGCACCTGCAGAATCGCAGGAGCGAGAAATGAAGATGCAGAAGCGGCTGGTCCGCAGATGCATGATTGGCCATCGCAGAAGCGCTTGCGCAGAAACGAAAATGCTTTCACAAATGCGATGTCTCAGCTGGGCAGTGTACTCCGCAGATGCGCATTTTGGCTTGCAAAAGCGAGGACGCAGATGCACAAATATGTCCGCAGAAGCGGAAACTGGGCAGAACATAAGGGGATCGAACTTGGTCATTTCGTCATTTTCATTTGGGATTTTTGGAGCTCATTTTTTGGGCAATTTTGAGAAGTTTTCATCATGTAACACAAAGTAAGTAATTTCCCACTTGTTTTGAGCTAGATGTAAGGTTTATATGTGGATTTAAGGAGGAAAATTTAGGAAAATTGTGGGATTTTGGTAGAAAACCTAGAATTTGATAATTTTAGATTTTGACCACGATTTTGGAAATGGAATTAAGAATAAATTATATATTTGAGTTAGTAATGTTATGGGCAAGGTTTATCTTTGAAAATTTTCGGAATCTGAGCACGTGGGCCCGAGGGTTGACTTTATCGACTTGTTGAGCGGAGTTGGGAATTATTTAAATTGATTAATTATGGGTATTAGAGTATATTTTAATTGGTTTTCACCATGTTTGACTAGTTTTGGATCGACGAGCATCGGTTTGAGGTGTTAGAGAGGCTTTGGAGTTGGTTATAGAATTTCGAAATGAGGTAAGTCTCCTATCTAACTCCGTGAGGGGGAAACCACCCCTAGGTGATTTATTTGATATGTGCTACTTGTTGTGGGGGATACGTATGCACGAGGTGACTAGAGTCCGTACGTAGCTAAATTCATGTTATTGTCTGGGTAGACTTAGGTTCACACCATGTTATAGTTGTACTATTTGAGCTGTCCCTTGCCTATTAAATTCCTTTATTTTACATTACCACTTGAGACTAGACTTGTGAAGAGTGATAGACTTGCTATTGTAGAGATTCGACGGGCTTCATGATTAGCCGCAAAATAATTATACTCCTCTTATGAATTTCCCCGGCGCTATACGTTCTCATCGAAAGATTTCCCAAAAATTTATAACTCACACGTCTATTCGTGAATGAGGTCAAGGACCCGTCAAAGCTTTATTCTAATGGGATAGGGCCATTCACCTCATCAAGATAGATACATCTATGGTTCGTGCCGTTCAACCCTTGGCAATGCGCACATTATGATGGATCGGGCCTTAAGCCTCAACAAGATTATGTATCACTCTCTCATGGGAGTGGGCCGTCCGCCTTGGCAATATAATAGATGTATCTATGGTTCAAAAATATTATGATGGATTGGGCCGTACGCCTCGGCATTTCTATAAAATACTTCTATGAAATCGTGCATAATAATTGACAAGAAGCCAGTATATCTGCAAGTTTTCCTGATTTGAACTGTGATGACCTATCTAGCGAGGTCCATTATATATACTCTGATTAAAGAGGTAACTACTAGTGAGAGTTTGAGTTATTGCTGAGAGGAGAATTGTACCGTGTATTTATACTTGTTATTTCATTTATTTACTCTGACTCACTTCTGTTTACTTCTATTGCATTTGTCTTATTGGACCATTAGTAAGTGTTGATGTCGACCCCTCGTCACTACTTTTCTGGGGTTAAGCTGGATACTTCATGCTACACTTGCTGCACTTTTTGTGCAGGTACATATATGTCTGGTGGTCTTTTGGGCGCAGAGGCGCGGCTATTACGGGGGCTTTATCGTGAGCTGCCATTCATGTTACGATCTGCAGCCTGTAGAGTCTTCATCAGAGTTATTTATATTCTCCTGTCTAATTTGTATTCTAGACAGATATTGTATTTTACTATATTTTCTAGTTGATGCTCATGCACTTGTGACACCGAGTTTTGGGAGTTCCTAAGGGTTGTTCATTATTATAGCTCATGTAAATATCACCATTTACCATGTAAATTCTATTTCATACTATTTAATTAATAAAAATTATGATTTTAAAATACTAAAATGAATAATCAAGTTGACCAATCACCGTTGGCTGGCTGACGGCAGTGCTAGGTGCCATCACGACCTTTAGTGGATTTTGGATCGTGACAGTCCCATCCTTCAAATTCAATCTAGTGTCTGTCAGTTCCTTAGCAATACATCTCAAATGCATTGCATCCTTTTCCGATATTTCCTGTCTATTGCAGGCCCTTTCACTGAAGAGGCCTCTGGAAATTGGTAAGATGTGTGATGGACTGTATTTCGACTCTGTTCTAAGTGTCTGAGGAAAGGTAGTTTTTCACCTGAATAAAAATGTGATCTTCCCTGTTTTTCTGTTCCTGTTGATAATATGAATTCTATACACTATCTATCTCATTCCCACAGTCCATTCCCTATTGTAAATAATTCCAATTGCAATAATTAAGACAACATTTTTGGTTTGTCTTCTTGCTCATCTCATAGTGATAATATAGATATGTTGTGGCATTTCAGACTTGGTCATGTACCCTTCAGTAAAATGAGAGGCATTTATGCTATTCCTTCAACCTTTTCTACCAAACAACCATTCATGTGTACCATTTGAAATAGTTCATGTAGATCTGTGGGGTCCTTATCATGTAGCCACACACAATAACTTCAAATACTTTCTAACCTTAGTAGATGACTTTAGTAGGTCCACTTGGACCCATCTCTTGAGCTGCAAAAGCAATGCCCGACAAGTCATAAAGGCATTTGTGAGTATGGTAGAAAACCAATTCCAAACCACTATAGATGTGTAAGGTCTGATAATGGCCTAGAGTTTACCAGCAATGAAGCAGCCTCCTTCTTCTAATCAAAAGGAATAAACCACCAGAAAACTTGCCCTTATACACCACAACAGAACGAAGTGGTGGAGAGAAAACATAAATATCTTCTTGAAGTGGCCAAGGCACTACTCTTTCAGTCGAAACTACCATTAAAATATTAGGGAGAACGTGTACTTACAACAACTTTCTCATTAACAGACTTCCAACTACTCCTCTAAAGAAAAAATGTCCCTTCGAACTATTGCATGGGAAGAAGCCCAATTATTCTCACTTGAGGAGTTTTGGGTGTTTGTATTACCCCACTTTACCAAAGCCTCTCAGGGACAAATTTGAGCCAAGGAGTACTCCACATGTATTTGTATGATATCCATTTGGCACAAAGGGGTATAAGTTACTTAGTCTGGTCAGTAAGAAAATACATATCTCTAAAGACGTTTCTTTCTATGAATCTGTCTTTCCTTTCACCTTCAGTTCTGCTGCAGACGGTATACCACCTATTTTTCATGATGCACCAACCACTGATAATTCATTTAATCACACTGATGTATGTATGCCTCACAATACTAGTAATCAGGAGAATATAAACCTCCCATTCTTTGTTACCACCTTTTTCTTCCTCACCTACACCCTCTTCACATGAGACACATGTCCACATTGAACACCTTCAACACACAACATCACCTCAACCTTTAGTAAAAGAACCACTAGGACAAAGAAGATCTCACAAGGAGCACTAACTCCCCTTATATCTGAATGATTATGTCTGCACTCTACCAAACTTAAAGTCTAATTCTAATTTTTTCCTGCATGCTATGTTTTCTCATAACAACCACATTACTTCTGATGCCCTACATCCTGATAGTCAGCATGTTGTAAAGAACATCTGTCATGATAGAGAACCAACTTCATATGAAGAAGCAGCCTTGTATCTTGCTTGGCAGAGTGCCATGACACAGGAATTTGAGGCCTCCTATGCTAATAATACATGGGATTTAGTCCCCTTACCTAAAGGGAAACAGGCTATTGGATGTAGATGGGTATATAAAGTAAAGCTTAAAGCAGATGGCAGCATAGAAAGGTACAAGGCAAGACTAGTTGTAAAGGGATACACTCAGTAAGTTGGTATAGACTACACAGAGACTTTCTCTCCAGTAGTCAAGATGACCACTGTCAGGTCTCTCATTGCCGCTGCAGCAAAGAAAAAATGGGAAATCTCACAACTGGATTGGAATAATGCATTCCTCCACGGAGATTTGCATGATGACGTGTATATGCAAGCTCCTCCAAGCCTTGAAGTGCACTCTCCAGGGTTAGTCTGCAAGCTAAACAAGTCCCTGTATGGACTGAAGCAGGTCAGTAGACAATGGTATGATAAGCTGATTAAAGTCCTATACTCAAGAGGGTACACACATTTCATGCATGACTATCCCTTGTTCCACAGGAAGCAAGGTTCCTCTATTGTCTTTGTAGCAGTGTATGTTGATGATGTGTTGCTCACAGGGACTGACTTCGAGGAGATCAACCAGCTTAAGGCTTTCCTACATGAGAAGTTCAAAATTAAGGATTTGGGGAAGTTACATTACTTTCTAGGGTTGGAAATCCTTTACAAAACAGATGGCATTATCATTTCACAAAGAAATTTATCTTAGATTTGCTGAAGGAGTATGAGTTTCTACATTCTCAAGCTTGACTTCTCCCCTTGATCCCACAGTAAAATTGAAAGTTAACGAGGGGGCTCCAGTGTCTGATCCCTCTTTCTATACGAAGTTAGTTGGAAAACTGAACTTCCCTACTAATACTAGGCTAGACATAGCATATGGGGTTCAATATCTCAGTCAGTTTATGCAAGATCCTAGGGAGCCTCACTTGCTTGCAGCCTATCACATGCTGAGATACCTGAAGAAGGATCCTACTCTAGGTCTATATTTCAGTATTGCAGATGATCTCTTAGTTACTGTTTACTGTGATTCTGATTAGACAGTCTGCCTTGATTCTAGAAGATCATTATCTGGTTGTGTTGTATTTTTGGTGGCAGCCTGTCACCTGGAAGTCCAAGAAACAGGAAACCATCTCCCTGTCCTCAGCAAAAGCAGAATACAGAGTACTCATAAAGGTTGTTGGTGAGCTAGTCTGGCTATCCAGGTTACTTGAAGAACTCATTGTGCCAGTTTGTTTGCCAATACCTGTGAATTGTGACTGTCACTCTGCTCTGCATATTGCTAGGAATTCGGTGTTCCATGAAACCAAATAAATTGAAGTAGACTGCCATTTTGTACGCACCAAGCTTTAGGAAGGCCTCATCTCTTTGCATCACATTGGCAGTGGAGAATAGTTTGCAGATGTCTTCACTAAAGCTCTCTCTTGGATCAAGCGTTGTTCTGTTCTTGGCAAGTTGGGTGTGATCTCCCCACATCCAACTT
>MCJB01050619.1:0-30163 GCA_002018475.1 Nicotiana obtusifolia | reverse complement strand
GGGAGGGAGGGAGTTATATTGTTGTGTAAAATGATATAGTAGTAGCTCTTGAATAACCTAAGATAGGAACGTTCAAACAATGACATCATGTCAAAAGCACACAGCACTAATTATGATAAAAGAAGAATTTCTTTGAGACAATAATAAATTAGTACTCACTAAGCTGAAGCTTAGTGGATTATCTAGTAACTTGCTAAAAACAAGGTTTAGTATGCTCCAATTTGTTTTTCTGCAATTTTTCCATTAATAACAGACGTTAATCAACTGAATCCACATTTGAGAAATTATGGCTGATGAATATTTTAGTGTTACTGACTTATCGAGGAACAGATACACAATATTGACAGTCCATACAAATGTAACGAATTTAATGATACTTGATCTGTGTTCACTTGTCTAAAATATTGATCCACTATAGATTAATTTTATATGAATATAATGCCAAATATTCTTTTTCTGCCTTCAGTCATGTGGCATTTGGAATTCCTTGGTTCCATTGGATATGTACCACATAAGACTTATTATATAGGAAAACCTCTTACTGATTTTCCCATTTCTAGTCTTTAAACTCAAAATTTCTGGTTAGAATGAAGGAATTTCATAATTTCAGAGTCTATTTTTGGTCAGTTAACTATGAAATTATGAAGTACAATCACTTTTGTTTTATTTGTAACAGAAAAATCACTTAATTATTCCCATTACACTCTAATAATTATCACTCAGCCAGATTTCTTTAGCTTTCCAGCGAAAAAAAGCTGACGCGGTAATTTACATGAGTTTTTATATTTTCGAATCACATAAAATAATTAACACCCAAATAAAATATAGAAACCTGCCCATACACCCAGCCCGACCCATTTAATATAGTTGAGTTATCAATAGAATAATGAACTCCACATATCCATCGCTTCTCGTAGTTCATGTTAGAATTTTAATGTTTTCTCTACAAAGTGTAGCCTGATAACTTATTTTTATCTAATGGTATTACGTTCTTTATATTTAAAGTGAGAAATCAGAGTGGGTGTTTGTCACTTTACAAGCTGACCAAGATAAGCATAAGTTAGTTTTACTTTAAATTTTAAAAATGCAATGATTAAAACCATGATATGGTAGTAAGAATTTGTAGAGAGTAGGTGGATTGTTGGGTGAGAGGGGATATTTTTCAAGTGTTATTGGTGATAATGGAGGGGGTAATTGAGCAGCAACCATAAAGGGGGGGAGGGGGGGGTGATGTTCAAAATTTGAAACTATGTTTGTGCAATTTAGGGTAGGTGGAAAAAATAGGATAAAACCAAACTTTGGTACACTTTGCCACGTGAAAAAGAGATTCATGTGAACAAGAATGAATCTAAAGAATTGCAAATCATGAAAACTCATCCAATGCTATTATTCCCATTCCCCCACACATGGTGGGCTAATATCAAAAGTGGGAAATCAATAATCGTTTTCTTTTTCCAATTTGAACTATTACAATACTCCCTCCATCGGAAACTATTGTTAGTTAAGGAGTTAATAAACTTTTTTGTGTAAAGTTTTCTTTAAATATTTTAAACGTTATTGACTACTTATACCATCTTTATGTAATTTTTGAATATGCAACTTGTGTTTTGAAAAGGTCAAGAAATTAATGTCAAAATTAAGGCAGATACTAGTCTATTAATTAAATGATTGGACCTTTGTGGTTTGGACTCCCTATCTCTTTTGTGATGCAAAGTGCATAAAATTGTCACAGAATAATGTACTAATGTAAAGGAATTTAAATAAAAGAAGTTTAATAAAGAGACTACAACACGCATATAATCGTCATAGAGTAATCAACGTTTGGAGTAAGAACTAAAAGTTGATGATTTGACTCATGTACTTTGAGTAATATTTTCTTTTTAGGGGCACAAGGAATATAAAAAATTAGGAAAAGCTGTAATAATATGAAGAAATTATAAGAAATGGTTAAAGAGAATCTAGTACATATTTGAATGAGGACAAACGAAAAAAAATTTCACTAAGAAATGCTCGAATAATATTATTTTAATTAACACGATAAAGCTAACATAATTTCCGTCTTTGGAAGTCTAACTCATCAGCAACTTTTACTTACTTTGGCTGTCTAACTTCATTCGCTTTATTCCCACACTTTATCATTTTTCTCATGCGACGAGTTTTTACTTTTAACAAACAATTACCGAATATACTTTTTTTTTAACTGCATGAGGTAAACAAATAGTTTATGAGATTAATTTTGACTTTGGCATTTCGAAATCGTTCGAGTGGCTCTTTACTTCGAGATGAAAAGCTCTCTCTTCCACGAGGATCGTAATTGTTAATTCACCCCAAAGTGACAATTAATAGATATTTGGGCTGTAATTTTAATAGAAATAGAAAAAAAAGGATATAGAAGGACAGAATTTATAAAAGTATTACACGTGGAGAATGTTGGAAGACTCTACATGCCAATTGTGTATAAATGGTCTTCGCCGTAACGAGGACGCAGTTGGACTATAGTTTCAGTATGGGATTCACATACATTTATCAAAGCTTTTGACTTCTGGCCTTACGGGTTTATGTGACTGTCTTAATTTTTCTTGGTATTTACGTCGTTGTTTGATTTAGTTTTTCTTTACCAAATTAATCGACAACAAAGAAAAACTCTGTCGGGCTAAAGAAGTCAAGAAGTTCTCAAATTTGAACTTGTAACATAGTATTACTCACTAACTGTATCTTATTGATTAGGTGAGTTAAATTACCCTCAGGGGCACTTTGGTTTCTTTCAAAATATCTTTTCTTATTGTCATTAGATAGAGGAGGTTTGATTTTGTGCTAATTAGCTTTCTTGCTTTCATGATCTCCCCTTGAGCTAGTTTGTTCATTATGTGATCCAGTACTTTACTTTTACGTTCGAGAGTTTGCTCGTCATTTAAAATACTCGTAGGTTAGTCCTTCAACACTCAACCTTATGCCCTTTTTATGTTGTTAAAAAAAGACAAATGTAATTCAAAAAGTTAGCTCGCCTTGAATTCTTTGCTCGAGCTTAATCAATCAATTTCGTGGCTTTGCTAAGCTCCAATGATCACTTATTAGGATCGACGTGTGATCCACAATGTTGTATCCTTATTCACCTGGTTTATGCACATTGCTCTCTGCTCTCTCATATGTTTAAGAAGGCTTGCATGAAAGACATGATGGCCGTTAAGTACTGTGGTAGCAATTTAAGTTGATGAATCTGGAGTGATCGGTACGATGAACATAAGATCCAAAAAAAAAAAAATCAAATTAGCGTATTGTTTTATTTTATTTTTCATAACTCTTTTTTAGAACAAGTTTAGTTTTTTAAAATCATTTAGAACCGTATCTTACGACTCTGTCCTTAAGGTGACGTAATGTAAATCTTTTAAAATTTGGTCAGAAAAACTTTAAATGATCTCAACGTTTGTCATCCAATAACAAATTATGGATCGATTGCAAATGAAACGTTAATCCTTATTGACAGTTGTAATATTGGCATTAGTAAGAAATGTACAACTATCTCATTTAAAAATTTAAATTGTTAGAGAAAGCATAATTTTGTTCACTTAATTATTTTTCGAGAAGTCAAGCACATGAGAATGAGAATAAGTGACAATAAGAATTATTCTAATTTGAGTAGATATGGGTATAACCCTTGCTATTTTAAATAGGAATCAAAGACATACGGGCAAAGGGTGTCCATAGGTGTCTTATTGCTAACTATAGCTAAAATGAATATTTCGTTTTTGCTAAGAAGAACATGCCACTTTCATAAGGCAAAAGAGAGGGTATCACCAAATGGATAAAACCCAAAAGTTATATACATACAGAGAAAACAAACGTGGGGTACAAAATATCCAGAACAACATTAATATGCTTTGCACTTATAAATCCTAAAGTATCCGATCACGGGTTGTTTCATATTGGTTTGCAGTTTGGTCCCATTGCTATAATACCATTTTGGGGCACAAGGGACCAACGTACATTATTACTGTTCAAGAATAAAAGGTATACAGTAAACATAGCAGCAGTCAGAATGTGTGCCATACCTTTTTATCATTGTTAATGCTCAAATCAACTTTCGATTGATGAGGTCCATATATCATCTTCTTTTGATCTTTCAATAGAGATGGGTCTCTTTTATTGTTCTTTATTGTTAGCTTTTATTTTATGTTTTATTTAAAATCAGTTATTGTAGACTAGACAATGAATCACCTTGGTAACTTTATGATGAAATTCTTTTTTATTAAAATTTGTAAAATGCTTTTGATTTCTTCGCGTATTTAATTTTTTTCTAAATATATTCTGAATCTCTTAAAAATTCTATCTCTGGCACGGTGTGAAAATCGCACATGCGATACCAAAAGGATGGTAGATTATCTAGGGCAAGTCAGAATAGTTGCATTCTAGCTCATTTAAATGATCGGTGGACAAAATGTGATAGATTATGTAGGGATGTACAAGGAGTTGTATACAAGTTCCTTTTACATGATTGAGAAAGATTCTGTAGAATAGAGTTGCTCATTTCGTAATATAATAGTAGATGCAGAACTTGTAATAAAACTAGACTGAAATTTGCGCACATTCGTTATCCAACAATTTTAAAGAACCTAATGAAAACTCTAGTGGATTGTAATTTTTAAGAATTAAAACAGCAATCAAATGTTATATTTAAAATCAAGAGTTCTGAATAATGTCTTATGTATAGTTGAGGAATATTGTAATAAGTCTTGGGTAATTTTAGTAAAAAACCCTTGCTATTTGAGGCTATTACAAGTTTACAACTCCTAAATGAAAGTATAAGAGGGGGTGAATTGTAGCCGATTTAAAAATCTTAGTTGACTATGTAGGAAATTAGTCGACTAGACTTTACACAGTTAATCGCAGCAGAAATAAACTGAGCAGACATAAAAGTAAAGGAGGCACAATAATTTTTACACTGGATCAGTATCGGTGTGGTACCTACGTCCAGTTCCCTTGGGTCACAAGGATTCTCTTAGATCTTCATTAAGAGTTTACAACAGTGATGATTTTAGTATGTTCACCACCAACGATATACAGCAACAATGTTTCTTTCTAATGTTGACACAGCTCTCGTTTTAGACACTTGTACACTCAAGAATATAATGTTTGTACTAAGAACTAGAAAGGTGTCGAAACAGATGGTGTAGTTGTGTGTCTTTTAATGTGCTTCTACTTCTTCCTTTATAGCTTGATGAGTCTTCTGTTTCCTTGTCTTCTGGGATTATATGGCAGTAATTATTGGAGACCTTTCCTTATGAGGCATAGACATCTAAGATTAAGACCCAATGGTGGCCTCATGAATCTAGCTTGAAAGAGTAACTAGATTCATCCTTAATCTTGACGAATTGGTTCCTCCTTTTCTCCTTGATTAGAGCTTCCACATATTGTTCTAGCCGTGATTAGCTCTCTTTCCGTTCTTGCGCGCTTGAGGATATTTAGCAAGGTTGATTGATTGACTTTCCTTCTTTATTCTTTGATTGATTGATTCTTTTTCCATTTGATGCAAAGTTCAAAATACATATCTGTTGACTATTATCTTCTTTTCTTTCATCAATGTTGTTGCTCTCCAAATCTGCTCACGATGAGATGTCATTAGTCATGACTTCTTTAGATTATTGAACATTTATAAAATTCTAAACTTAACAATCTCCCCCTTTTTGATGATGATAATAATCTAAAAGGAGTTCGACTAATTTAGGGGGTACTTCCCTTTTACGAGTGTACTTCTGCTCCCCCTGTCTTTGTACTCTTTTTCTTCTCCCCCTTTGACATCAATAAAAAAAAGCAAGAAGAACAATAGCTAATAATAGTACTAGTTAAGCAGGCAAAAATATACATAACTAGCAGTTATACTGGGGGTAGTCGACTGACATGCCCATCCAGACGCAACCAAAAGAAACAGTTCTAACATCCACCGCATAATACAAAATAAAAAGATTGTCTAAATAGCCAGACACTTAATTCCTTCTAAGGAAATACTTCAGGGTGTGATCACTTTGGTGTAGAAACTGTCATAGGAGGCATCAATGTCTTTGGTGACTTTGGTTAGCTTCTCAGTTACATCCTGCATAGTCCTGATTCCTTGCCTCTTTGTGGCTTGGAGAGTGTTCCTTAGCCTAGCCTCATCTGCTCTAGTTTCCTTGGTTACTGCCCTGATCTTGTCCACCTGTTCCTGCATAGAGGTTAGCAATTCCTTGATACCTGCAATGTTTTGCTGCATTAGCAGAAACTGATATGAGGAAGAGGATTTGTTGGCTTCTAATTTAATCCCTCCAGTGCCCTCTTGTGGGATGCATTCAAGTGCCTTGTCTTTCTTAAGCCACGTTCCCTCAATCAAGGTATATCCCATCATGGCAAAGCTGGTCTTGTCATATGTTCTGGAGATCGTTTTAGGAGCATAGAAAGACATATCCACTTTCATAACTTTCAAGATGTGAGAAATTAGTAAACCATAAGGCAAACTGTTCACAGAGGATGAAACATCCCTAATGCTTTCAAGCATGTACTGGCGTACCCATGCAAACCAATTAATGGCCTTCCCATTTACCAGACAGTACAAAAGAAACACATCTCTGAGAGACAGGGTGCTAAGTGAACCAGTACGGGGTAGCAAAGTGGTAGCAATAATATGGGTTAGTACACTGTGTTCAAATTTCAAACTTTTTGGACCAATATCAGGGGGGTTTTCAGACAACACATTTTTGGCTTCCTGAAACGAAACTTCAAAATTATCAGGCCAAGAATGTTGCACAGATAGACTATACCCAACAAACTTTGTTGCAAAGATTTTCTCAAACTGATAAGCGTCAAGAATAATACAAGTTCCTAAAACCATGGATTCTAGATCATCTGTATTATTCACAAACAGATTTAAATAAAACATATGCACAGGCTCTTCATAGACAGTATCAACAACCGTAGCAAATAGATAGATAAGTTTCTGAATTCAAACACAGAGATAACATCACAGTGAGAGTTTTTCATAGATTTCAAACTTACAGTTCGACCATAATTAATCGACTTTCCTCTGAAAGTAACAAACCTAGCCTTCTCTTCGGGTTCATAGAAATTCATCTTGTCTTCAAGACCAGACTCTATACTTTCAGTTTTCCCTCTTTTTTGAGAAGATTGTTTGGGAATGGACTCCATCGAACACTTTCGAACCCTCTTTTGGGAGATGAGAATATCTTCTTGGGAATCACTGGAATCATCTTCCATCAACAGACGGTCTGTGCTTTCTGAGGATTGTACATCAACAGGATCATTAATTTGATGTTTTTTCTTGAAGCGGTGGCTTCTTCTGGGCATGGAGGATGAAGGAGAGGGTTTGGTTTTGGCTATGAGTAAAAGAGAACAGAGAGAGAGAGAGAGAGACTGAGTTTCTTTGAGAGAATGGGAGATATGATCAAGGGGGAAGGGGTTAAAAGGAGTTTGAATGGACGCCTCAGTTCTCGGAGAGACGTGTGAAGAGCAACTAAAAAGCTACCTTCTACAAGCCCGCCGCCAGTTCAACAATTAAAGCATGTATAGACTAATCAAGTACTAGAAGATTTTGTGGGCGAAAATTATGAAGAATATTTATGGAAAAAAAATGAACTTAGACAATTATAGAAAACACTAAGCACAATTAGATAGGAATTGTACAAATACCAATTTTGTAAAAATATCTGCTAACTTAATTTCAGTATTGACAAAGTCTAACATAATATAGCCTTTAGCAACATGATCACGTATAAAATGATGCTTAATCTCAATATGCTTAGCCCTAAAATGATGCACAGAATATTTTGATAGACAAATTGCACTAGTGTTATCACATATAATAGGAACGCGGTTAAGGTGTAAATCATAATCTGACAGTTGATGCATAATCCATAGAACTTATGTGCAGCAGTTGCCTACAGCCAAATATTCCACTTCAGTAGTAGATAGGGCTACACAACTTTATTTATTGTTGTGCCAAGATATAAGAGATCTTTCTAAATAAATGGCACGTTCCACTCGTGCTTTTCCTATCAATTTTATCTCCTGCAAAGTCTGCATCTGAAAAACCTTTGAGATCAAAGATATCTAAACTTTCGTACCATAATCCATAGTCGACTATCCCTATCAAATATCTGATAATACGTTTAACCGCAGTCAAGTGGGACTCTTTAGGAGTTGAGTAATATCTTGCAATTGTATATACTGAACATAATATCTGGTCGACTAGCTGTAAGATAGAATAGAGAACCAATCATACCTCGATACATTTTTTCATCGACACTCTTACTATCTTTATCTTCATTTAAGGTAGTTGACGGACTCATAGGCGTCCCTACGGCATTTGCATTAGACATGCCAATTTTTTGATGAGCTCTTTTATGTACTTTGTTTGACTAATGAAAATCCCTTTATGTACTTGCTTGATTTGAAGCCCAAGGAAGAAGGTTAATTCTCCCATTATACTCATTTCAAATTCCCCTTTCATGATGTTTGAAAAGTCCTTGCATAAAACAGGATTAGTGCTGCCAAAAATAATATCATCTACGTAGATTTGTGCTATTAAATTACCTTCAGTCGATCGTTTGATAAAAAGAGTAGTATCAATATTACATCTGTCAAATCCATGTTTGACTAGGAATGAATTCAGCCTTTCATACCAAGCTCTAGAGCTTGCTTTAGACTGTACAGAGCTTTGGACAGTTTGTAGACATGATTTGGAAAGGATTCATTTACAAATCCTGGAGGTTGCTTAACAAATACTTCCTCAGAGATGAACCCATTTAAGAAAGAGCTTTTCACATTTATCTGAAATAGTCTGAAACATTTGTGAGCGACATAGGCTAATAGGATGCGAATAGATTCTAACCTGGCAACAGGGGCGATGGTCTCCTCGTAAGAAATTCCTTCTTGCTGTGAATAGTCTTGAGCGACCAGTTTAGCTTTATTTTATATACTTGTCCAGACTCTTTCAACTTATTTATGTACACTTATTTTGTTCAACAGTGGATGTATTTGGAGGTTTAGGAATGAGTTCCCATACCTTATTTTTCTCAAATTGATCAAGCTCTTCCTTCATTGCAGTTATCCGGCTTTCATCCCCACGGGCCTCATCCACCTTTTTGGTTCGAACTGGGATATGAAAGTAATATTTGGTGTCTGCTTTAGTGATCTTCTAGTTTTCATTCCTTCTTGAGGATCTCCAATGATGTACTTATGTGGATATCCAGGCTCACTTTTCCATTCATTTGGAACAATCGATACTGGCTCATTTTCAATAGGAATTGACTGTTCAATTATGGAAGGTTCTTGATTGTTTATAGGACTGTTAATCGACTGATATTGCTAATCAGTCACCTAATCACGAGTGTTTTCACCTATATTGATAGACTTTGGAACTATGAAAATTTCCTCATCTTCAGGAAGTTTTTTCATTCCTTAAGCAAGGGTTAGTATCCACAAAAATAACATGTATGGATTCTTCAAATAGAAAGAGTACGCTTAATAAAAACTCTATATGCTCTACTAGAGGGAGAGTATCCGAGAAAAATACCATCGCTTTTGGATCAAACTTACTAAAATTGTCTTTTCCATTATTGTGAATGAAGCATTTGCAAGCAAAATGATGAAAATAACTGATGTTGGGTCTTTTACCTCTCCATAGTTCATACGGAGTCTTCTTGAGAATAGGTCGAATTAAGCATCTGTTGATGATGTGACATGATATGCTTACAACTTCTGCCCAGAAGTGGTGTGGAAGTGAATTTTTCACAATCATAATTCTTGCCATATCTTGCAAGGTTCTATTGCGTTCTACAACTCCATTCTATTATGGTGATCTTGGAGATGAAAAATTGTGGGTGATCCATTGATCATCGTGGAAGTTCTCAAATGCTTTGCTATCAAATTCTCCTCCATGATTGCTTCTTATAGAAGATATGTAGAGTTCCTTAATGCCTCATCTTTATGACTTAAAAAAATAACCCAGGTAAATCGAGAAAAATCATGTACTATAACAAAGGCATATTTTCTACCACCTATGCAAGCAGTTCTTGTTGGACCAAAAAGGTTCATATGCAAGAGTTGAAGAGGCTTTGTAGTAGAAACAATATTTTTTTAACTTTAAAAGAAAACCTGATTTGTTTGCCTAGTTGACATGCATCACAGATTTGATCTTTTGAAAAATCTAGTTCTGGAAGACCAATGACAAGATCATTTTTGGAAAGTTTATGAATAGTATGCATGCTAACATGACCAAGTTTTCTATGCCATACCCAAGGATCATCAATCATAGAGGCTAGACAAATCTGATCATCAAGACTATCTGTGTTACTGATGGTATAGACATTCCTGTCTCAATTTCCAGAAAGAATAACTTTACTTGATTCGTCTTCGATAAACCAACC
Source organism: Nicotiana obtusifolia (assembly GCA_002018475.1). Classification (NCBI taxonomy): domain Eukaryota; kingdom Viridiplantae; phylum Streptophyta; class Magnoliopsida; order Solanales; family Solanaceae; genus Nicotiana; species Nicotiana obtusifolia. The sequence goes on along the minus strand of MCJB01050619.1, from coordinate 19,751 downwards.
ATGCTTTATAAAACGAACCTCATAGTCATTGTCACATAGTTGACTAATACTGAGGAGGTTGTAGCCAAGTTCATCAATCAGGTACACTTTGTCTACATCACATGTTGAGCTGAGAGGAACTCTTCCAACTCCAATTACATTTCCTTTTGATTTTTCTCCAAAAGTGACTGTTCCTCCATCTAGTTTGGTGACAGTTTTAAACAGTTGTTTGTCACCAGTCATATGTCTGGAACACGGGCTATGAAGGTGCTATTTTCCTTTTTGATTCTTTTTGCGGTATTCCTGCAAATATAGATTACTTATTTTTTAGGTACCCAAGCCTTCTTGGGTCCTGAATGGTTAGTGTTCTGAGTTTTAGCTTGAATAGAAGGCTTGGGTCGCCAGACCTATTTCCTGTTGTTCCTAAACCTGCAATGATTAGAGGTATGACCGAGTTTTCCACAATAAAAATAGGAGGGGTTATTAGAATTTTTAGAGACTTTTTCTCCTTTGATTCTAAGCCTACAGTGGTTAGAGCTGCGACCATTTTTGCGACAATGAGTGCTTGCAGAGAGATTTCTAATTCTAGTTGGAGAGTTATGAGGAACAAACTGATTTGATCAAACTGAACTATGACTGGTAGATTTTCATAATCCATTCAGTTGAATTTGAAGTTCATTAACTTCATCTTGAAGCGTATCTCTCTCAATTTCATACACTTCCAATTTAAGAGCCCAATCTTTCTTTTCTCTTTAGACTTTTCGAAGTTCATCCAGAATTTTCTCAATATCCGCAAGAGCAATTTGAATGAATGCTTGGAGTTCATGACAATTAGGACATGTAGGAAGACGTATCTCACTTTTTCCTTCGTCTTCCATAAGACCAAGCTCACCTGAGTCTTCAATGCTATCTTCTTTGATGGCCGTGAAACACATGTTGGCAATTTCCTCATGATCTACTTCTTCTTCATCACTCCAAGCTCCAAAGGATTTCTTCTTTTGGAAGTTCCTGCTTAGTTTCTTTTTCAATTCAGGGCATTCGGCTTGAATGTGTCCATGTTTTCTACACTTGTAGCATCTTCTATCATTTTTTTCATTTTCATTATGCATCTTTCCTTTTTTGAAATTTGATTTACTTCTTCTGCTATTTCTGTTTTTCCTTATCATGCTTGTTACAACTTTGGAAAGCATAACTATATTCTCAAATTGTTCTCCTCCTCCTCCTCCTCCTCCTCCTCCTTCTTCTTCTTCTTCTTCTTCTTCTTCTTCTTCTTCTTCTTCTTCTTCTTCTTCATTTTTTGATTCATCCACGGTTGCTTTGAATGCAATTATCTTTTTTTTCTTGTTGAACTTGCTTGTCTAAATGTGTTTTCTCAAACGCAATTAGAGACCTCTGAGTTCATCATAGGATATTTTATCAAGATCCTGACATTCCAAAGCAATGACTTTGGGTTGCCAAATTGTGAGGAGACTTCTTAGAATTTTTCTGACTTGTCTACACTTTTGATTGGTCTATCAAAGGATTTCAAGTCTCCAAGGATTTTGCTGAACTTAGAAAACATTTCCTTCATTGATTCTCCATCCTTCGTTTGAAACAATTCATAATCTCGAACTAGGAGATTGATCCTTGTCTCTTTCACCTTGTTGGTTCCTTTACATGTGACTTCTAACTTATCCCACATTTCCTTTACAGTTACACAGCTAGATATCTTTTCATATTCTTCCCATTTATAGCATTGTACAACAGTTTTTTTGCCTCGGCATTCACTTGGATAATAGCTGATTGTTCTTCAGTATAATCATCTAAATCAAGAGGATCCGATGATACTATGATTTCACCATCTTTACCCTTCTTTGGCGGAATTGGAAGATATTCCTTTTTGATCACACGTCAAACCTTAATGTCATATGACATAGTGTAGATCTCCATGCGCATTTTCCAACGAGAGAAGTGCTGGCTATTGAAGTAAGGGGGTCGTACCTGAGAGGTTCCTTCTTGAAATAGTGTTCCAACGACTGTGTTTGATGCCATGATCTTTTCTTCACTTGCTGTTAAGCAATGTATGCGAGGCATGCCCTAATACCAATTGAAAGTACTGGTAAGGGAAGGGGTGAATTGTAGTCGATTTAAAAATCTTAGTTGACTAAGGAAATTAGTCAACTAGACTTTACACAGTGATTGATCGCAGCAGAAATTAACTGAGCAGATAGAAAAGTAAAGGAGGCACAATAATTTTTATACTGGTTCAGTACCGGTATGATACCTACATCCAGTTCCCTTGGGTCACAAGGGTTCTCTTAGATCTTCAGTAAGAGTTTACTACAGTGATGGTTTTAGTACGTTCACCACCAAATATACAGCAACAATGTTTCTTTCTAATGTTGACAAAACCCTTGTTTTGTTTTCTAACTCTTCCTATCTTTTGCGACATTTATAGGTTCAAGAATAAAGTATTTGTACTAAGAAATAGAAATGCGTAGAAATAGATAGTGTAGTTGTGTGTCTTTCAATGTGCTTCTACTTCTTCCTTTATAGTTTGATGAGTCTTTTGTTTTCTTGTCTTCTGGGATTGTATGGCAATAATTATTGGAGACATTTCCTTGTGAAGCATAGACATCTAAGAGTGAGACCCCAAGGGTAGCCTTATGAATCTAGCTTGAACTGGTAACTAGATTTATCCTTAATCTTGACGAATTGGTTCCTCCATTTCTCCTTGATTAGAGCTTCCGCAGATTGTTCTTGATTTGGTCTCTAGCCGTGATTGCTCTCTTTCCGTTCTTGCGCGATCTTTGGCAAGGCTGATTGATTGACTTTTCTTCTTTGTTATTTGATTGATTAATTCTTTTTTCATTTGATGCAAAGTTCAAAATACATATCGGTTGAGTATGATCTTTTTTCCTTGCATCAATGTCGTTGCTCTCCAAATCTGCACACAATAATTTGTTATTAATCAAGGCTTTTTTAGATTATTGAACATTATTAAAATTTTATATTTAACACTAAATACGGGATCGAAGTCCACAAATAGATAAGAAAATTGATCAAATCCCGGGGTCAAAGAGAGACAAAAATTAAAACATATATTGGACATTATATGAAGCGAAATTTGGAAAATGAAAAAGAATGTTGATGAAAGCTGCCACCAACTTAACTGCAGTTTCTTCTTATTATTATTTCATGCTCGTACGTCTTTATCACTGATGCCATTGTAATCCATTTCCACAATTAAGAGGCCTTGGCCATCGACATGCCTTAAATGAACTACTCTTCGATTAATATCAGTTGCCAAAACTACGCTTTCGCAATAAAAGCCCGATGCTCATTAAAAATTGCATATTCACTAACCACAATTTGCGAAGGAATTAGATATTTCCTCCGTCTCAGATTATCTGTCGTAATTTTAAAAAATAATTATTATTTTAGAAGTTCAAAATAATTTTTTTTTCTTCATTTATCTTTAACAATAATTATTTTTGAAGATGTGGATAGCATATAAATAAAGTAACTATACAATAAAGAGTAATTACATCCTAAAAGGTAAAATAGTCTAAAATCCCCTTCTAATTAATATTTCTTAAGGGGCATGTAAAAAAAAACACGACAGATAGTTTAAGACAGAAGGAATAGATCTTAGTGCAAGTTCTGTACAGAATTAAGATAACTTCTCGTAGAGCACTTTTAACTCCTCAATTATGTTTTGAAGTATCATACTTATAACTAGAGGTGTACATAGGCTGGGTTGGTTCAGGTATTTAAATTACCAAACCTAATCGATTGTCTCAGATTTTTAAATTTATAAACTAAACCAAAACAACAAAAATCGGGTTTTTCAATCTTGATTTTTCGGGTTTTTTCCAACAAAAACTTCATAGCATAAAATATATAATTTATGCTCTAATATTTCTTAGGTCCTAGTAGGATAAAACTATATAAGATGTTACCCAATAAAATAATACAAAATAATATGAGATGAGTCAGGATTATACTAAAATACTCAACAAATTGCATAAATAAATATTACTAATTAATAAGCCTAATAGAAATAAACATAATCTAGAAGTACTAAGTCATGTTAAAATAAGTACGACTAATAAGTATTAAGTATTAATTACATGACTAAATAATATTAAAAGTAAGTTATGCGTTTTCACTATCTAAATTAATGCAAAACTAAAAAAAATAAATATCCAATACTATTGTCATTCCTAGTATTAAATTGAATTTTTTTTTTTAAGCATTAGTATCGATTTACTTTTGCTTTGGGCTTTATTTGAGTTACTAACTTTTATAGGCTAAACGTATTTTATCGTTCAAAAGTTCTAAATCCAAGCTTGAAACAATACATTAAAAAGAAAACTATGGAAAAGTTTAAACAATACTTATAAATTATATTACAATTATTATTTTTATGTCTAAAATATTTTTAAAACTTGTATACATGAAATATCGGTTTGGTTTGGTTTCGGTTTGATTTTTTTAGTTAAAATCAAACCAAACCAATTATGATCGGGGTTTTTTTTTTCTAACACCAAACCAAATCAACCAACCATAATCGGATTCTTTTTCTCGGTTTAACTCGAATTATCGATTTGATACTGTTTGTCGGTTTTCTTTGTACACCCCCACTTATTAACTATAGCACATAGGCCATTGCGTTACTTCCTTTCATTAAGTAATATTACAATAAAAGAGGAAGAACGATTATATTGATATACTATGTGACCGTTATATGAACTAGTTAGACTGTGGTTCCTTAATCCTTTTTCTTTATTCATGTAAAAAGAAAATAATTTCATACTTGAGTTGATTAATAATTTTAGTACAATTAAGTTCCTTTTTATGTATCTTTTGGTAGGGCAAAACAATTATGTGTTAAAGGGGAGCTTTGACGTAACTGGTAAAGTTGCTGTCATGTGACCAGGAAGTCACGGGTTCGAGCCGTGGAAACAACGTCTTGCAGAAATGCAAGGTACGACTGCATACAATAGACCCTTGCGGTCCGGTTCTTCCCCGAACCCCGTGCATAGCGAGAACTTAGTGCACCGGGCTGCCGGGCACATAGCATATTCAAAAATTCTAAATTAGTGATTATTGCGGACTATCGTTGCATCTGTTATTCTTTTGTAGTAACAGACACACATTCAATATAAATATATATCGAAGTACATACGTTTAAAGAGATCATATTATATAATGTTACGGCTACGATGTTTGGGCTGAAATTATTGAGATTCGGCTAAGACTTGTCTTTTTAGTACTCCTCAAATAAATAATTATTCATAAGCAGTTGCTAGTATTCCAGTTGAAGAAGTTGGTTCTTAACTTTGTTTTGTATTCATTTGAACATTGCTTTTTCCATGAATTAAAGGGGTGGAATAATAGGGAAAGTAAAAGAAGTGGGGCGACGTTGTTCCGTTAGGCCTCGCTTTCAAGCCGTCATTAGTCACTGTTGACCTTTGGTAGCTCTTTGATTTAACGGCTTCCGTCACTCCTATAAATACGGGCTCTCTCTTTCTCTTTCTTTCCTCATTCATATTTCACTATTAACTCCACTATTTAACTCTACAACACACTGTTTTTTCAAATGCTTGCGTAAAGAAGAAGAGTAGTATCTCTGTCTCAATATTCTCTTTTTCTTGAGAGATTCATCTTTTCTCTATTCCAGTTGACGAACAAATAGTTACTTATATAACAAAAAACAGCAGCCCAAGATACTAGTGTTCTTTTGCTCTTTGTCTTACTCAGAATGGGAAAGAAAGAGCAGATCAACGTGCACAAAGACAAAGAAAGAGTTCAAGCTGTTCTTCAACTGCTCAAAAAACAAGCTCCTCTCACTGTTAAACAGGTACTACTTAGGAGATACTCACTTTTCGTTTTATGAATATGTATGTATTTTTACATGGCTGAAAAAATATAAAGTGACAAATATATATAGAAATTAATAACTGAAGATGGTTTTGTTTTTTTCTTGTTGCAGGAGAAGTTCTGTAACAGTGGTTGTGTAGAGAGGTTTTTGAAAGTGAAAGGTGAAAATGTCAAGAAAGCTGCTAAGCAGTTGAGGAACTGTCTTGCCTGGAGAGACTCTTTTGGCACTGGTAATTATTTTGTCTTCTTCTTTAATTATTTCTTCATCATCTTATTAAAATTTTAATTAAACTCCGTTTTATGGTATCCAAATGCATATCCTAATTTGTCTTCTCTTTTTGTTTGTTTTAAAGAAAAAGAGAATCAGAGAATCTCTCTCGTTTTCATCTCATCTGTTCTTTTTCTAAATTGTTTGAACGAGCCGAGCTCATTAAAGTACGCAAAATCTAAGCTATAATTAAAGTAAATTCATTCCAAAAGCTTCATCTCATCACTTTATTTTATATATTTTTGGATTGAATATTTGTTGCAGATCATCTTATTGCTGATGAATTCTCTGCTGAGCTAGCAGAAGGGGCAGCTTATGTTTCTGGTCATGATGATGAATCTAGACCTGTGGTGGTAACTTTCATTTTTTTTTTTTCAATCTTTCTCAAATTAACATAGAAACTTTCAGTAAATAATTATTCCTTTTTCTTTGGATCAAATTATAGATTTTCCGGATTAAGCAAGATTACCAGAAATTCCACTCACAGAAACTGTAAGTTACTTCCCTCTGTCATCTCTTCTACACACCAAAAAAATGAAGGGTTTGAACTATACACTTACATTGTAAAAGATTTTTATACTATCAGTATATATATATATATATATATATATATATATATATATATAGTTTAAGCAACTGCAACATGTCATTTACCATGTTTTGTAGATTAACAATTTATACTTGCTATAAATAGTTACTTGTAATTGACATTTAAATAATTTGATAGTGTAAAATTTCTTCACGGTGTCTTTAAATATATACTTACTTAGCTTAACTCAAATATAAATTAATATTTGCATTCTTCCATTCAATATTTTGTGGTTTAAAAAATTGTAGGTTTACTCGGTTGCTGGTGTTTACACTGGAGGTGGCAATTCAAACCATGGCCAAAAGTGTTGAACAATTTGTTGTTCTCTTTGATGCCAGTAAGTATTTTTCTTGTAATGACAGTATTACCCTTGTTTAGCTCATCATGAGTTTGAAAAGGAAGGATAGATTGGTATTTCACACAAGTTACTTACATAGTACTAGTAAACCAGAACTCAAGCTTTCTCTCAGTACTTAGGGGAATTATAATTAATGTACATTCTATTCTGAGGGGTTTCCAAGAATTTTCAGTCTGAAAATACCTCTTGAGGACCACTTTTTATAAAATTTATAAAACCCATTTCAGATCTTTTTAATTTCCAATGTCACGCCTAATCACTTAATTAAAGAGCAATTAATTAACTAATCAAATTTTGCCTGCTATAGCTCTACATTCAGGCAAGAATCTGAAGTTTTTTCATGCTTTGCCTGGAGTGCCCTTGAGGTGTTGCTTTCAAGTTTGAGAATGTAGGGGTATAACTTGTCATTCTCTTTTATCTTTACTAGAAAATCTCAATAATGTCATGCAAAAGTGCCCATAATTCTACTTTTTCTTAGCTTGTCAGAGTCCAGAACTCAAAGCACAAAGAAAAAATCGAACATGCTCTGCAATGAATTTGAATTTTATGTATCTTTTTCACTTTAGTGCTTCATTGGGTAATGACAATTTATTATTGGGGTTATGTTTGACTAAATCATATCATTGGGGGCTGCTGTGAAAAATTGCAGGCTTTTTCAGGTCAGCATCAGCTTTTCTGAACATTTTGTTGGCTTCACTGAAAATTATTGCCGATTATTATCCAGGACGACTCCACAAAGCTTTTGTCATTGATCCTCCTTCACTTTTCTCTTATCTTTGGAAGGTATTTGTTTTCTCATATAATTCTATCCATTTTTTTTAAATAAAAAGACACTAATATTATGTCACATATAGCTAGCAAAGTTCGATACAATACTATATACTAGCACAGATATAAGAGTACATTATGATAGTGTATGCATAATTTATATCATAGTAGTTTAGTTTAACTTGTGATAGTATGTTAGTTGTCATTTTTGTTAGTTACCAATTAACTTGTGATAATTGGCTACACATAGTGGCAAAATTATGATTTTTATCAAGGGGTGTTAAAATATAAAAAAAATAAATATACATGAAATTAAGGAGGTTTAACACATAGTATTTAATTACACAGTGTAATTTTTCGACAATGAGGTTTTGATTGACACCCCTCGGATACATGTTACTATTTTTACCAGGTGACTTGTAAATACATATCCTGAATTTTTAGAGTTAATGACTAATATGATTGCAATGAATTCTTAGAACTTAAACTCATGTTTGCCACATATTTTACACAAGCACTTGTGGTTTTTCTGCAGGGCGTGAAGACGTTTGTTGATGTAGCAGCATTAACAATGGTGGTATCATCACTTGACTTTGAGGAGTCACTGGAATTCAATGACTTCACTGCTTATCCAAGAGCTGCATCTCTCAGATTCAATCCTTCCTCCATACCTTCATCTGGCAAGATTGGATCCTGCTCTTCTTCACGATTCTCCTTCACTGTCTCGCACCATTTTGACTCGGTCAAGCCATGGTATTTATCTTTAACTGACACGTCATCAGCTAAGGTTGGCCCCACCACTACTCCAGTACTGGGCCCAGCCCTCAATGCTAGGTCCTACTCATTTGCATCACCCATTGCTAGGACTCCACGTGGCAACAACATGAAGAAAGGGTTCTTCCCTTCTACTCCTTTGCCACAAAAAACTCAAGAGTTGGACCCGTCAGAAATTCGCCATCCTAGGGCTACGAGTACGAGGCCATCATTTTTTCAATCTCCAGCCATGTTCTTCAAGAAAGATCATAATTGCCATATCAGCAAGTGTCGTGAATCATTCCGGCCTTTTTTGAAGTTCTATCGAAGGCCCTACGATGAGATGATTTATAGGTCAAAGATGAGACCACCACTAGGTGGACTTATATCTATAGTCTCTCCGCACATCAGGCGTCGACACGTGTCCGTCTCTCAACGCTTTTGATTGAATAGAAGCGAGACTTTACCTTTTTTTTTTTTTTTTTTGGTATTCATTACTCTTCTAAGTACATAAATATGTTTGGTTACTATGATCATTAACCAAGGAGTTTGCTTGCTCCTCAACAAAATAATTTATTAATTGTTTATCACTTCTCCCAATGTCCGAAGGAATTCATTTTAATTTTGTGGCTCTAGTTACTACTACATTAATTTTGTTTCGGCCAAAGTGAGCTTTTTAATAGTTTCTGCGGTAGGACAACAAATTAAAAGCAGACTACGTGCAAGGTGGGTTGTGACATATTGTGCGAAAATGTCTCACTTTGTGCTATGTGGTTTTTTTAGTACTAATTACTACCTTCGGGTAATGCAAAAACAATGCTTCGGAACAAGACAACGTGGTCCATACGACAAACATCATATTGCTAAACATTTATGAGCTAATCAAACTTCCAAGAAAACCAAGTGATCGTTTCCAAAAATAATCATTTTTTTAAAAGATTGTCACAAAGACTTCAATTTTTTAAGTTTATGTTTGACAAGTAGGAGTACGAGGGATGTATAAGAATAAGACACTTTCGTTTGAACTTTATTATGATGCTTGATAATATATGTCATAAAATAAAGGACCAAAGTTTGAAAATCTTAATCTTGTAAGTTTTTCTTTGTATTAGTTAGTCAGTCTATTTTTTACTTGATTCTACTTTTTAATTATCATATTATTGGTTTCTTCAACGTTGGCAGAGCTTTGGGTAGGAATATGTGTCGTGGTGCTGTTGTATCCAAAAGTCAAATGGGAGCTTAATATAGCTGACCATATTCTTAATTCTTAATAAATAATTATAAGTAGAGGTGGATCCATGATTTAAATTTTATGGGTTCAATTTTTAAGATATTTATTATTGAACTCATTATATTTTTAAAGTTATTGGTTCAAATCTATTATTGTTACAATTTTAATGAATTTTTACTTAGCGTCGAAAGTTATGAATTCAATTGAACCCATAACTAACACACTGCATCCTCCTCTGATTATAAGTACTTTTTTTTTTTGCTTAATATACATAACCTTGCGGTATTTTATGGGAAACTGAAACATCGCACGAACACATATACGCATCTAAGTAGAAAATAACGTAATATATGGTGTAAAGTATACATAATCCACATATATTTTGTCTTGTACTCGTTTGTCAAGAAGTAATCAAGGTTTATGCAAGTCTCAACTGTGGATTTATTTACTCGCTCTATTTCAGTTTCTGTGTCATGTTTTTTTTTAGTCTGTCCTGAATAAATATTATATTTTGTTAAAAATATTTAACTTTAAAATTTTTATTTACTCTTAATGAGATGATTTATTATCACATCGCACACGAATGTCTATGCTTGTTTTAGGTTATAAATTTAAAAAAATATCTTTCTTCCTTAAAATTTATGCCCAGTCAAATAAAATCATACAAATTGAGACAGATGAAGTAATATATTTTATTATTTTCGGAGGGCGTAAGGATGACGTCTTTTATGCTATTTCGTTTGTTTGGTTTACTGAATCAAGATTTTAGGCTTGGAATATTGTTGATTGTGATTTATGAAATGTACAAAAGGTGTATTTGTTTTGTAGTGTACATTGGTTTATTGTTTGGATGTTCTTGCTTTGTCTAATTGTTCTAAGTGTCTATCTCTCACTTTACATGATTTTCTTGAGACTTGAGAGAGTTATATATCGAAGAAGTGATACATGAAGCAGTGTTTGTCATAGTTATTGACAAACGATGAAAAGTCGCAAGTTTTGAGTGTGTTTATGTGTTATTTTTCGTGTGAGTTATGGGAGTTTACATTGCTTTCGAAGTGAAAATATGCTCGTTACGTGTTTCTTGTGTGTTTGAACAAATTTGCACGGAAAAGGATCAAATGGGAGAAAAAAATTGGTGAAAAAAGAACTGAAGAGAAAAGTCCCAGACAACGAAGCGAGATTCACTACGCCAGACAGGAACCGAAGCAGAAGAAATCAGGAAAGTCCCGGACAGTGAAGCGAGGGTCACTTCGCCAGACCGGAATCGGGGCAAAAACAAATTCAACTTTTCCAATCCGAATTAAGAGAAGCAATTTTGGCCCGACCCAACCCTAAACCATACAAATATGAAAGTTAGCCACTTTTTGAAGGGGGAGAAGACTTTGGAGAGGTAAGAACACGCTTGGAGCAAGGAGAAGGATTCAATTAACGCTTTTTCCTCTTTCTTCCTAATTTTTCATTGTTATGAATTCTAATCTTGTATTTGTGCAAACAACTATGAGTAGTTAAATTCTCATCTCGGATTTGATGGAACCTATTGAGAGATGATTTTTTCACTGCGTTTAATATAAATTTGCCCTTTACTTTTCTCTACTTGTTCAACTATACTATAGTTGTTGTTGGTTGAAGGGCCCTCAATTGACTGTGCCTATTTAGTGTGTACTGCTCGAGAGAGAGTGCACATTTAGGTAGTTGTTGAAAAACACCACTCCTAACGTATTTGAGAGATCAATATGGGGGGTTTAAAGGGGGGATTAGAGATAACGAAACCTTGGTGCGATCATAGTGATCGGTGAATTAGTGCCAGCTAGCGTAATTCAAAAGAATACGTTTAGTAAATTGTAGTAGTTTCTCGAGAGAGAGAGCTACACACTCAAAGTACTCACGATCAGTAGAGAATACTAAAGAAAATTTATAGAAAACATAGCGGGGGAGTTCCGACAATAGGGAAAATCAAAATCCTAGACTTTTCCAATCTTGTCTACAATATTTGTTTTTTTAGTAATAAAATTACAGCTTTTTAAATACCTTATTTTTAGTTAGTATAAAATCACTCATTATTCAATATTTCTGAAGGTTGATTACTTGAATTCTTGCAAAACTAGTAGTTGTGATTAGTAGATTAATTCCCTGTGGGAGTCGACTCCGGACTTATAAACCAGATTATATTGGCAATGACCGCTAGACCTCTTAGGAGGCATAGTTGGGCGTGATTAAATTTTGGCGTCATTACCAGAGAATTAACGGTGTTATTAATTACGGCTAGAAGAATTGTTAGAGTTCTTAGTTTAGTCAGCCTTCTCGACTTGAAATTCATTATATTGAAACTCTAACGTTTGTAGTCTTGTGCACAGGTACATGCCTAGAAACTCCTCAAGAATTGGTGAATTGTACAAAGCATTACCGGACCCTGAGAAAGCTTTCAAGGCACTAAATAGAGCAAACAAGAAAGACAAATGACAACAGAACTCAACATAGCGAATCGAACTAGACATGGGGGACGTCAATGACAATCAAAACAACAGAAACATTGCGAATGACCCGAACAATAGGGTGTGGCAGCTCTTGTGCCAGAAGCAGCCTTGTATGATAGGGCACAACCCACCACTGAATCTAGCAACTGCAATTGCAGTCCCTTAGATACAAGTGGAATCATTTCAAATCACAAACAACATGCTGCATTTGTTGCAGAACAAAGGATTATTCTCGGGGTCTTACGTTAAAGATCCTCAGTAGCATCTGAAAATTTCCTGTCAATTTGTGTCACGCAAAGGCAACCAAATGTGACACCGAAAGCAATAAGGCTATTGTTGTTTCCATTCTCAATGACGGGAGAGGCTCAGACTTGGCTATATTCTTCCCCATAAACTCCATCACTACTTAGGAGGAATTAGTCAAGCAGTTTTTGAATAAATTCTACCCACCCAATAAGAATGCAAAGCAAGTTGATGAGATCTTGAGCTTCAGGCAGAAACCAGCAGAAACATTACAAGAAACGTGGGAGAGATTCAAAGGGATGCTGGTTAAGTATCCACACCATGGCATTTCGGATCAGATGTTGGGACAAAGGTTTTACATGGGATTGGTAGATAGCTTGAAAGCCAACGTTGACGCTTCAATAGGTGGAGCATTTTTGAGCAAATCATTTAGAGAGTGTAAAGTTTTGCTTGATAAAGTGGCTCAAAACTCAAGATGGATGACAAGAGACTCTAGAATCACTCCGATAGTTCACTCACTAGCCTAGACACAAACAACTCCATGGGTGAGAACATGGCTACTATGATGACGCAGTTGTGTATCCTCACTAAAAGGATTGATGAGTTGGGCCAAAAGCAGGTGCACATAGTTGATGCGACTAATGGAGGCTTATGCACACCATACATTAACCAACTCGTGGAGTGGTGAAAGTGACAATGAAAACTATCAAGAGAACATGAACTATGTGGGCAACTATGGAGGCTAGAGGAAAGGTGGTCAGAATTGGGGGCAGTAGTATCAATAGTATAGACCAGCATAGTAGTAGTACAATAACAACAACAATCCTAGAGCTATGCGACCACAGAGTCAAGTCATGCCTTACCAAAGGCAATGGGGATACATCCAGCAAAATCAGTAGCTAGCTTATTAATAGCCTCAACAACAACCGATAGTGAGACAAGAACACGGGAATGCTACAACAAGTCATTGGGTCTAGTGAAAAAATGGAAGAAAAGGTCCACCAGACGCAAGAAAAGGTAGTATCGCACGACTCAACTATCAAGGGCATTGATATTCAACTAGGGCAAATATCTATGGCCCTTAACAATCATTCCCAAGGGACATTAGCTGCAGACACACATGTTAACCCGAAAGAGCAAGGCTCGAAGCAGTTGACGGCTGTGAGTTTGAGAAATGGGGAGAAAACTTGATTTAGAGCAAGAAATTTCTCGTGAGAGTCAGCCAACTGAGATACTTGTGCCAGTACCAATTGAGGTTGATGAGTCAACTGAGCTAACAAAAGTAAGAGTGCAGCCAGCCCAAGAGGAACTAAACAAAGAAAAAGAGGTTGCAAAGGAGACTGCAAAAGTGCAAGATAAGGCATTAAACAAACTACCTGAGCAGGATCTAACTCAAGCCACAGGAAAGAAGCGACCTCCAGCACCCTTCCCGTAGAGGTTGGCCAAATATTATAAGGATGAGCAATATAAGATATTCATGGAGATGTTGAAGTAGATTCAGCTGAACATCCCATTGAATGATACATTGAGGGAGATGCCCGATATGCAAATATGATGGACTTGATGTCTCGCAACTTTGGCTTTCAAGACTTGGCAACTATTACACTGACTCAGACCTGTAGTGCTGTATTGACAAGACCCATAGCCGAGAAGCTATCCAACCCTGGGAGTTTCACAATTCCGTGTATCATAGGCAACTACGCTTTTGCTAAAGCATTGTGTGATTTGGGGGCGAGCATAAACTTGATGCTCTTGTCTATATATAAAAGGTTAGGCATTAGAAGGGCGAGTCCCACATCCATGTTACTACAGCTAGCCGACCGAACGATTAAAAGGCCATCAGGTATACTTAATGATGTACTTGTGCAGGTTGGAAAGTTTGTGTTTTCGGCAGATTTTGTCATTTTGGAGTGCCAGGATAAAGAGATTCCCATAATTTTAGGAAGGCCATTTTTGGGCACAGGGTGAGCTTTGATTGATTGTGAAACTGGGGAACTAAAGATGAGACTGAACGGTGAAGAAATAACATTTAATGTGCAGAAGTCTATGCAGAGACCCAGTGAGTTTGCTAACTGCTCTCTGATTAAAGCTGTGGATGTGATTCTGGAGGAGGAAGATGAGGCATTGAACAGAAAAGACCCTCTAGAAGCTTGCCTGATGAACTTAGAAGAGGTAGATGGTGAGGACTTGCTGGAATGGGTTTTGGCCCTTGAAGGCCAAGGGTACTGGAAAAGAGAGCTCGAATTTGAGCCTTTACACTTAGAAGAAAGAAAGACCCCTCCAGCTAAGCCATCAATTGAAGGCTACCACAATTGGAGCTAAAATCGTTACCGTCTCACCTCAGGTATGCTTTCTTAGGACCTAGTTCGACATTACCTGTTATTATCTCATCTGGTTTATTAGATGTGCAGGTAGAACAACTTTTGTAGGTTCTGATGGAGTGCAAGACTGCAATTGGGTGGACCATTGCAGACATAAAGGGTATTAAACCAATATTTTGTATGCATAAGATTCTACTAACAGATGGACACAAACCTTCCAAAGAACATCAAAGAAGGCTGAAACCCAATATGAAAGAAGTGGTGAAGAAAAAAGTGATCAAGTGGTTAGACGCGGGAATCATCTTCCCTATCTCTAACAGCAATTGGGTCAGCCCAATTCAGTGTGTGCCAAAGAAGGGTGGAATGACTGTAGTGCAAAATGAGAACAAAACAGTCACAGGATGGCGAATCTGTATGGATTAAAGAAGATTGAACAAGGCCACCTGAAAAGACCATTTTCTGCTGCCATTCATTGACTAGATGTTAGATAGATTGGTGGGGAGGTCCTATTTTTGCTTCATAGATGGATACTCGCGGTATAACCAGATCTCTATTGCCCCGGAGGATAGAGAGAAAACGTCGTTCACCTGTCCGTATGGCATCTATGAGTTACAACCTGTAATTTCGTATGTTAGATTACGCCATAAGATAGTCTATATATAAGGGCCTAAGAATTGGAAAAAGAGTTCAAAAAGTCAAGAAAAGAGCAAAAGGCTTCACAAAGCTGAGTATGCTACCGCAAAACCCACCTGCGAGCCGCACATCTAACACTAAAATCGCAGACCAAGACAGATTTCTAGACAAAGACCAGTGCCAGAAATGTGGTCATAAGTGCGATCATATTTCTGAAATGCGAACCGCATATTATGCCTAATGTGTCGCAAACTGAAACAGATTTCTGGGCAGAAATCCATGTCAGGAATACGGTCAGTATGCGATCGCATACTGAAAATGCGGATCGCAAATCAGACATTCTTCATCGCATAATGAGACAGATTTCTAGGCTGAGTTTCGCATCCTGAATGCAAACCGCATGTTGATTCTGCGAGAGAATGCGATCGCAGACCTGTAGGCGTCAGGCACGTGCGTCACTTATTACTGACCTATAAAAGGAGCATAGACCAGTTATTTCACCATATTTTGAAACCCAAAACCCATTAGAACCCCCCTTCGACCCCTTCTCAAAATCCCACACAAGTCCTAATCAATTTCCCTCTCTTCCAAGTTCTAAATGGGGAAAAGAATCTAGAGATAGAAGCACCAAGGAAAAGCCCCAACTGATTTTCCTCTCTTTCAAGCCCTTATTGGGAGTAAGGCCTAGAGGTTGAAGGACCAAGGAAGAGGGCTGAGTTATCCAACATGCAAGGTAAGTTACTGCTATGTTTATACGCCCTTTCTCCTGGGAATTCATGGTACTCCGTTCTATGCATGTAAGAACTCATGAGATGGTGATTGGAAGCCATGAGTTCAAGTCATTTATTGGTAATGGACTGGGTTGTGGTTGTTTTGGGTTGCTATTGGGTTGCGTGTCTTACTACTATTGTTGTGGAGTTTTGGAGGAAGAAGGGTGTGGGGAAACACCATATAAATTTAGGGATGTGGTTGATTGTAACTATAACGTTTAGAGGATAACGTTAGAATCGTTTCTTTCATTGTAGACTAAGGAATCATGACAGCGCGTAGCTTGAAATTGGCGCAGAAAATACCAGGTATGTAAGACCATCCCTTTCTTTCTCTTGCACGACTCCGTTTATACATGATACAATGAACGAGCCCCCAAAGATACTCTACTGTTAGAAGGTAGGAGTGCTTATATTGTTTCCCCTATTATGGGAGGATTGATGTGTATTATTTCTTTGACCTTACGTTACCATGAAAGTACGATTCATATGAGTCCAGCATGCATTATCTATTTCACTACACCGAGCCGCGCTATAGTCGGCCGGGCAGGCACCTATTGTGCAAATATATGTTTTACCTTACTAGTCGCGCTATAGGCGACAGCTATTTTACTACACCGAGCCGCGCTATAGTCGGCCGAGCAGGCACCTATTGTGAAACCACTGATCAGTTGGGTATGATGATGATGAGGCCCACAGAGGCATATGTATATGATGATGGTAAGACCCACAGAAGCATGTGTATATGATGATTTTTGAAGAAATATATATATATATATATATATATATATGTATGTATGTATGTGTATATATATATATATGTATATATATGTATATGCACATTAGGCATCTCATGGTTAGTCGCCCTCAGAGGCATTCAGATGGTACAAGTTGTATGTTTCTTACCCTGACGCATACTACTGTACTTATATTATGTTCCTGTCTTACATACTCAGTACATTATTCGTACTGACGTCCTTTTATTTGTGTACGCTGCATGTCGTGCTGCAGGTCCGGACAGACACATAGACGAGGCTCCCCCACCACAGTAGGTTGTCCAGTTTAGCGGATATTTGCGAGATCCATCCTTCGGACTTGCCGTAGTCTTGATATGCATTTTGTTATAGGCATTATGGGCATGTCGGGGCCCTGTTCCGACACAGGTTGCATCATGTATGTTCCAGTAGAGGCTCATAGACAAGGGGTGGGCTTATGTATAGTTGGATTGCCTTGTCGGCAATTGTATTTCGTTGTACAGTTTTTGCATCGCACCCTTAAGGGCCATGTTATATATATGTGTATGTTCATGTTATTGTATGATATTTCAGTTGATTATGATCATAGTTTTCTATTCATGCGGGCATCATAAGCCTTATAGATAATAAGGAATGTTAGATGGAAGGTACGCCGGCGCCCGGCGAGCAGGGTCCGGGTGCCAGTCGCAGCCCTCCGGCTTGGCTCGTGACATATTTGGTATCAGAGCAGGTCGTGTCCTAGGGATTGTCTATGAGCCGTGTATAGTAGAGTTCTGATTATGGGTGTGTAGCGCGCCACATTTATAATCAGGTGGCTACTTGACATTTAGGATTGTTACCTTTTTTCTAAATCTAGATCGTGCGTAGAGTTGAGTCGTAAGTGTTCGTCTCTAACATTCGCCCTTTTTTCCTTCAGCGATGCCTTCGACTAGGAAGCAAACAAGTAGTAGACGGCTTGGCACAGATGCAGGAGAGGGTACCAGTCAGGTGCCCCAAGCCAGAGAAGGCCAAAGTGAGCCTTAGAGTGAGATGCCATCTCGAACCTCATCTACTCCTCCTTCCCCGGAGAATAGTAGAAGCCACCCAGCTTCCCCAGTTTCTTTATCTAGTACTACAGACTAGGACTTGCGAACTGCAGTACAGTTGCTGACTAGCTTGGTAGCTTCTCATACTCAAAGGAAGAATATCGGACCTACTAATAGACCGGTTAGTGCGAGGGTTCGTGACTTTATTAATTTGGATCCTCCAATTTTTACCGGATCAGACCCCAAGGAGGACCCGCAGACTTTTATTGATCAGATTCATCGCACACTGCGGGTTATGCATGTTAGTAATACGGAGGCAGTAGAGTTGGCCTCTTACCGGTTACGGGACCTAGCAGTTTTCTGGTATGACAGTTGGGAGAGATCCAGGGGGCCGAATGCTTCCCCACCTGTGTGGAAGGAATTTTCTGAGGCATTTCTTCGTCACTACCTGCCAGTGGAGGTATGACGAGCTAGAGCTGATAAATTCTTGAACCTTAAACAAGGTAATATGAGTGTGCGAGAGTACAGTATGCAGTTTGATTCTTTGGCAAGGTATGCTCCCCATATGGTGGCCGAGATGGGTGATAGGGTTATTTTGTTTGTGAACGGATTGGGACCACATTTGATAAATGAGTGCACGACGGCATCCTTGATAGAGGGCATGGATATTTCCCGTATTCAGGCTTATGCCTAGACATTAGAGGAGCGTAAGCGCCAACAAAGAGCAGACAGGGAGCAGGATAGGGGCCAGCATAAGAGGACGAGGTTTGCAGGATATTCTAGTGGCTTCGGAGGTAATGTCAGGCCCCAATCTTCGAGGAGATTGGCACCATCTGTAACTAGTGCCCCTCCACAGTTTCAGAGACCTCGATATGATCGACTTACCTATTCGGGTCCAGGTCAGAGTTCGCGGGCATCAGGCTCGCAACATCACAGGGATACCAGTCAGACGAGACCCCTAACACCACATTGTGATCAGTGCGGCAGGGCCCATTCTGGACTATACTGTCGAGGTTCTGATGCATGTTATTCTTGCAGACAGCCTAACCATATGATGCGGGATTGTCATAGAAGAGGAGGTGGTGTTATGGCTCAGCCGACTGGATCTGTGTCTGGTTCTTCCTCATCAATTTGACCTCCAGCACGGGGTTTTCAGCAGCCAGTAGGTCGTGGTAGAGGTAGAGGTGCAGTGCCGAGTTCGAGTGGTATTCAGAATCGAATATATGCTCTAGCAGGTCGACAGGATCTTAAGTCATCTCCGGATGTTGTTACAGGTATATTATCAGTGCTTTCTTATGATGTATATACGTTGATTGATCCCGGATCTACATTATCATATGTTACACCCCTTGTGGCTGATAAGTTTGGCGTCGAACCTGAATTAATAAGTAAACCATTTGCGGTATCTACTCCAATAGGAGATTCTGTGGTTGTTAGGAGGGTAGAGGTTGTACTGTGATGATTTGTAGTCGTCAAACCTCGGCAGATTTATTTGAATTAGAAATGGTTGATTTCGATGTAATAATGGGAATGGATTGGTTGGCTTCATGTTATGCAAGTGTTGACTGTCATACAAAGACGGTTAGATTTCAGTTTCCCGGTGAACCTATCATTGAATGGAAGGGGAACATTGCTACGTCGAAAGGTAGGTTTATTTCCTATCTTAAGGCAAGGAAGATGATTTCAAAGGATTACATCTATCATCTTGTTCGCGTTATGGAC
>MCJB01050618.1:43047-67487 GCA_002018475.1 Nicotiana obtusifolia | reverse complement strand
CCCCCATACAATGAAAAAATATAATTATACAGCATTAAACACAGATATATGCACCTATACCTATTTATATATAATTATGCAATATTATATAAGTGTGTATAAACACTAGTTATACAACATATGCACTACAAATACCTTCTGTCCACCACTACACTTCTGTTTTAAGAAGAAAAGAAGAATCAATCAGCTCAAGATAGGTCCAAATGAACCCCCAAACTTTTGAATTCTGTCCCACCCGATCACTAATACTATTATTAAGCAATACCTATCCGGATTCAAGCACGAATTCACATTGAAAACTTCCTGATCTGAAAACTTTAGCTTCGTCAATGGCGGAGTTATGATTTTTGGGACTCATATTTCGATACCAAATGCTCACAGTAAGAGACTAAAGATTCTTCAATCAAGATTACTTAATCATTAATGGGGCAACAATTTTCTGGCTCAAATCCTTTCAAATGAACAACTAACTTTATATATTTATGGAAGTTTGAGAGAATTTTAAAAATAATTAGGGGAAGTTAGATCTGAAAATTAGAGAGGAGAAAAGATAGGTATGGAAGATAGATTTTAAAAGTTATAGAGGATAGAAGATGAAGATGGGAGGTAGATCTAAAAATTAGAGAAGATAGAAGATGAACGATGATGGTCTGTAGAAGATGAAGAGGCACATGGAAAGAAAGCTTTTTGGGCGTGTAGGAAAAAAGAGAAAAGAGAAATATCACTAGATTAGATTAATGAGTGAAAACTTTCCTTCAAATTATGTACAAACGGGGGGCTATACAGGATAAATTGTAGAAATATGGGCCTTGTTATAAATAGAATTGTATTTAAGGTGAATCTCTATATTTTACAAAAATTTTAGGGTTTGTTACTATAGGGCAAACTCACTTTTTTCCCATAAATAGAGGGGTTTTATTCCATTTTAATTCATCCCAAAATCAATAAGAATTCTCTCCCTACTTTTCACTGCAATACTCTTCTTTTATTGTTTTATAACACGTTATCAGCACGAGACTCTAGCCAATTGAGTAGAGGCATCTGCTTTGGTCACCAAACTTTGGGATACGTGCATGTTGCTCAACTTGTACATAATATTGAGCATAATGATTGTCAATTGATCCATGAACTTCTTTTATGAATAAATTCTGAATTTAAGGTAAGTATTTTACCTTATTTTTCTCCTTTAAATTCTTGAAATTCTATAATTTGATTTTAAATACAAGAAAAGACAATAACTTTTGATTATAACTCTAATAGAGTTTGTGAGAAATTATAACCACTCGAAGTGGTAAAATTTCTATGTCTTGCGATGATCAACTTCATGTATGATTATGAGCATAAGAAGTGGAAACTCGTCCCATTGAATTTGCTTTATTCTCGTTCGCTTAAGATAATGTGATAGCAATATGTAATAAGTCAAAAAGAAGACAAAATTATTACCATGAAGGTATTAATGGATGTGGACGTGGTAATAGACGAAATTATAATTGTCATCATTGTGGTAATGAGAATAATAAGGGTTATCAAAATAATCCTTCACTCTGTGAAAATAATATTTGTCATCAATTTGACATGAGAATTTGTAAAGCACATATAGATTATTATGGTCCATTCATAATGTGAATATGACAACATGTGATTTATGGATTCATGTTATAACATGCATGGACATCGTAGCAACCTGCGCATAGCCTCAAAACCATAAGGTCAGATACTAAGCCGAAACGACAGAACATCCTTCCGTAAGGCGACGATAATAGCCTGTCTGAACACGCAGGGAAAAACATCCTGCACCACGTTTCCAGTACCAGTACAACTCTGTGACGACCCGGCCAATCGTCTCATGAGCTACCGCTCTGTTTTCCCCATTTTTACCTTATTATGCTTCATTATGTCATTTGGGATGTGTGTGCGAAATTTCATGTCATTCGGACGTGGTTTGATAGCGTTTTGATTAAAAGGGTAACTTAGAAGATTTCGAAATTCTTAGGCTTGAATCCGACGTGAATTTGGTGTCGAGGAGTTATTTTGAGCGTTCCTAAGGTAGGAACAAGTTTGAATAATGTTATGGGATATGTTGGCATAATTGGTTGAGGACCCAGTGGCCTCGGGTGAGTTTAGGGTGGTTAAACGGACTATTTTGTCCTTGGAGAGTTGCAGAAAACCAGAAGGTTTGTAATTTTGTAAGAGAACAAAGAGGCATCGCAAAACAGGCTATGCTATTGCAAACCCTGTATGCGAACCGCAAACCACACACCCAGATCGCAAACCCAGACAGTTTTCTGGGCAAAGAATGACGTCAAGAATGCGGTCAGGAATGCAGTTGCATTTTCACAATGCGGACCGCATATCCACCACACTGAGACCACAGATCGAGACAGATTTCTGGACAAGATCCATGTCAGAAATACGGTCTGAAATGCGGTTGCATTTCTAAAATGCGAACCGCATATCGTACATTGAAATCGCAGACCAAGACAGATTTCTGGACAAAAATCAACGTCAAAAATGCGGTCAAAAATGCGGTCGCATTTTTGACATGCGGACCGCAAACCATGCCTCACACTGAACTGCGGTGAAGGCTAGGATTACAATCTGCGATGGCCATAGCAAAGATGCGGACCGCATGTAGGATATGCGCCGGATATGCGGTCGCATTTTAAACCCAACTGGTGCATTTTTGTTCCGATTTTTGACCCTATATAAATAGAAAACCAGTACCCATTGGCCATGCAAAAACCCACTATCGTACCATCTAAGAGAAACACCTCCAAAACACCCTAAATCATAGCAAAATCAGCCTTGAGAATATATCCAAGGAGACTTTCTTGGACAAATTCTTAAAGGAGGGGATTTTGGCCATCTTAATCATAATTGGAGCTATAGAGCTCGGATTGAAGCTAATTTCGAGGCGATTTTTGGGAGACTTTCAAGGGAAACATCGGGGTAAGTGTTCTTATCTCAACTTTGGTCAAATTACTCCAGTATATCGCCATATCTAGTGTTTAATTGGGATTTAAGTTGGAGAAATTGTGGAAAAACCCTTAAGTTTAGATTTAAGGTTTGGAGGTCGAACCGATGTCGGAATTCGATAATTTTTGTATGGTTAAACTCGTTAGGAGGTAAGGGACACGTCGATGTAAAAATTTCTGAAATTCGAAAAGTGGGCTCGGGGCTCGGGTTTTGCTAATTTCGTAATTTCTTGATATTTTCTATTTCGCTTGGTCTTTGTTCCCTCCGCGTATTGTGACATATTAGTTCTGATTTTGGATAGATTCGATGCGCGTGGAGGCCAATTCGAAGGGCAAAGGCGTCGAGGGCTAGGGATTTAGCTGGTTCGAGGTGAGTAGTGATTGTAAATGATGTTCTGAGGGTTTGAAACCCCCGATTTGCACAACGTAGTGCTATATTGAGGTGAGGAACGCGCTCGATGATGAGCGTGGGGTCGTTTACTACTGGGGATTGTGACTTGGTCCACCCCGATTGACGATTTTACTACTCATTTGATTGGAACTTACTTGTTATTATCATGATTTGGGCTGATTGCCATATTTGGGCTTCGTGCCAATTACTTGAACCCTTCGGGGATTTTTATCACTATTTCCTCACTATTTTGACTTACTACTTGAACTCAGTCATGTTGTTTACACTGTTTTACAACTCAGCCACTTTTACTCAGTTTTGAGACTCAAATAATATTTTAAATGATGTTTTTGGGCTGAGGACTACTGTTTTACTATAGCCCGAGGGGCTTGTGATGATTTTCCGACTGAGTGATATGAGGCCGAGGGCCTGAGATACTATATGTGCCACGAGGTGGCTTGTGACTGATATGAGGCCGAGGGCCTGAGATACTTTATGTGCCACGAGGTGGCTTGTGATTGATATGAGGCTGAGGGCCTAGATATATGCCACGAGGTGGCTTGATATTGCGCTTGGGCCGTAAGGGGCCTCTCCCGAAGTCTGTACACCCCCAGTGAGCGCGGGTACCCATTGTGATGTGAATTATAGCCCGAGGGGCTGATGTTGTTTCATGTGATAGCCCGAGGGAATGATGTTGTTCTGAGATTTGAGCCCGAGGGGCTGGTACTATTTTTATGATGTTGCCCGATGGGCGGATTTGTTGATATATATATAGCCCGAGGGGCGATGTTTTACTTCACATGTCTTTACTTGCTAAAAGGAGTTTTTACTTGGATTTCTCACTGATTTACTGTTTGCGAATGATGTTTTAAATGCTTCATTATAGAATGCCTTGTGCTTTGTGTGTGTTTTCTTACTTTCAGTCGTTATTTATCCTTATTACTCACTGAGTTGGAAGTACTCACATTACTCTCTGCACCATGTGTGCAGATTCAGGCGTTGTTGGTTCCGCTCCGGAGTATTGATTTCTCCTGTCCAGGCGGTGATTTAGAGACTACGAGGTAGTTGTTGGCGTCCGCAGCCCCGTATCTTTTTCATCTTGTTGTTCCTATGTTCTTCAAAAATTGTGCCAGATATTGTAATTAGTAATCTTGCTACTAGGATTCATTAGTTGCTCATGACATTGTGACACCCCGGTTTGGGCTGTAGTCGGGATGGTTAGCTCTGTTTTTCGCGAATGATTGTTCTTCAACTACGCTTGTATTATTTTCTTGTTAATTAACTGACTAAAAATGAGATTTGGATGAATTGGCTGGCCTTGTCTTCATGAGAGGTGCCATCACGACCGGGTTCGGGGTTAGGGTCGTAAACAGCTTGGTATCAGAGCCTAGGTTACATAGGTCTCACAAGTGATGAGCGGGTTTAGTAGAGTCTCACGGATCAGTACGGAGACGTCTGTATTTATCTTCGAGAGGCTGCAGAAACTTTTTAGAAAAACTTCATATTCTTGAAATTCTTGTCGTGCGAACTTGTTGATCCGAGTACTAAAACTTCGGTTATCCTATTCTCTCATAAATGGTGAGGACGCGAGATACAGGACGAGGTGGACGACCGCCAGTGCCACCCACTGAGGCCACAAGAGGCCGCGGACGCGGTCGTGGTCGTGGCAGAAGCAGAGTAGCTAGGGCAGCACCTGTTGATCCACCAGTTGCCCCAGCTCAGGATCAGGCTCCAGTGGCATCGGCTCGGGCACCGGCTGTGCTTATCGTTATTCCAGGTCTTCAGGAGACCTTGGCTCAGATCTTATCAGTTTGTACGGGCTTAGCTCAGGCAGTTTCAGCCACCACAATAGCAGCTACTTCACAGGCCGGGGGAGGCAATCAGACCCCCGCTGCTCGCACACCTGAGCAGGCAGTGCAGGGACCTCAGATGCCGGGGGCACCTCCAGCCCAGCCGGTTGCATCAGCCCAGGAGTTCATAGTACCAGTTATGCCAGATGATGAGCAGCATCGTCTGAGAGGTTTGGCAGACTCCAGCCTCCGTCATTCAGTGGTGCTGAGGGCGAGGATACCCAGGGTTTTCTTGACAAGTGTCAGCGACTGCTCCGGACAGCCGGGGTTCTTGAGTCTAGTGGTGTGGCATTCACCGCCTTTCAGTTTACGGGAGCTGCCTTCATTTGGTGGGAGGCGTATGAGAGGCGTAGGCCGGTTGATGCAGCGCCCCTTACTTGGCAGCAGTTCTCCGCTCTTTTCTTGGAGAAGTATGTGCCGCAGTCCCGCAGAGAGGAGCTGCATAGACAGTTCGAATAGCTGCGATAGGGGGATATGACTGTGTCGCAATATGAGTCGAGGTTTTTTGAGTTGGCTCGTCATGCTGTCTGGATGGTTCCGACCGATCGTGAAAGGATCAGGAGGTTTGTGGATGGCCTTAACTATCATCTCCGTATTCTTATGACCAGGGAGAGAGTATTGGGTGCTACTTTCGAGGAGGTGGTTGATATAGCTACGAGATTGAAACGGTTCGCTGTCAAGAGCAAGAGGAGAGGGAGGCTAAGAGGCCTCGAGGATCAGGCGGTTGCAGTGGTGCTTCTTCGAGAGGCCAGTTTCAGCAGGTTAGAGGTCGTTCCTTCAGGCCTGCTCAGCCAGCCCATCCAGAGTACCGTGGGGCATCTGCAGGTCATGGTTATCATGGGTTGCAGCAGGGCCAATCATCACTCAGTGCCCTTCCAAATTGTGCTCTGTCAGCCCAGGGTCCTTCTATGCCAAGTGCACCTGCAAGACACTCCGGTGCGAGAGGTTCCCTTCATTACTCTTCTCCAGCACCAGGGAGTTGTTATGAGTGTGGAGAGATGGGCCACATGTGGAGGCAGTGTCCTCATCGTGGTGCTAGATCGTCCCAGTAGAGGGGTCAGCCCTCGACTTTTACTCTAGTTACTTTACCACCCGCCCAGCCAGCTAGGGGTGGAGGTCAGGCAGCCAGGGGTCGCCCTAGAGGGGGAGGTCGATCAGGCGGTGGCCAGGTTTGATTCTATGCTATTCCAGGCAGGACAGATGCCAGTACTTCAGATGCCATCATTACAGGTATTGTTTCAGTCTGCCACAAGGATGCATCTATATTATTTGATCCCGGTTCCACCTATTCATATGTGTCCTCATATTTTTCTCATTATTTGGGTACGCCCTGGGAGTTTCTTGCTTTACCTGTTCATGTGTCTACCCCGGTGGGCGATACTGTTGTTGTAGACCGTGTGTACCGGTCATGTGTAGTGACTATTGGGGGTATGGTACACGAGTGGACCTATTGCTATTGAGCATGGTGGATTTTGATGTCATTTTAGGCATGGATTGGTTATCTCCTTGTCGTGCTATTCTAGACTGTCATGCTAAGACCGTCACCTTGGCTATGCCGGATGTGCCGCAAATCGAGTGGCGTGGCGTGACTGACTACATTCCTAGTAGAGTGATATCATTCTTGAAGGCCCAGCGTATGGTTGGGAAGGGTTGCCTTTCACACCTAGAATTTGTGAGGGATGTTGGAGCTGAGACTCCAAGCATTGAATCGGTTCCAGTTGTGAGGGATTTTCCCGATGTATTTCCCGCAGACCTACCGGGCATGCCACCGGACAGGGATATTGATTTTGGTATTGACTTGGTGTCGGGCACTCAGCCCATCTATTTTCCACCGTATCGTATGGCACCAGCAGAATTGAAATAGTTGAAGGAGCAACTTCAGGAAATCCTAGATAAGGGGTTCATTCGGCCTAGTGTGTCACCTTGGGGTGCACCGGTTCTGTTTGTGAAGAAGAAGGATGGCACGATGAGAATATGCATTGACTACAGGCAACTGAACAAGGTAACAATCAAGAACAAGTATCCTTTGCCTCACATTGATGATTTGTTTGACCAGCTTCAGGGAGCGCGAGTGTTCTCCAAGATTGATCTCCGTTCGAGTTATCACCAGTTGAAAATCTACAGACATTCTTAAGACTGTTTTTCGGACTAGATATGGTCACTATGAGTTTCTTGTTATGTCTTTCGGGCTAACCAATGCCCCAGCAGCGTTCATGCAGTTGATGAACAATGTATTTCGGCCTTATCTAGATTCGTTCGTAGTTATATTCATTGATGATATTCTGGTGTACTCGCGTAGCCAGGAGGAGCGGAGCATTTGCGAGTTGTATTGCAAAGATCGAGGGAGGAGAAGCTGTATGCAAAATTCTCTGAGTGTGAGTTTTGGCTCGGTTCAGTGGCTTTCTTGGGGCACGTAGTGTCCAGTGAGGGTATACAGGTTGATCCAAAGAAGATAGAGGTGGTTCAGAGTTGGCCTAGACCGTCCTCAGCCACAGAGATTCGTAGTTTCCTTGGGTTGGCAGGCTATTATCACCGGTTTTTTCAGAGGTTTTCATCCATTGCATCGCCCTTGACCAAATTGACCCAGAAGGGTGCTCCTTTTGTATGGTTAGACGAGTGCGAAGAGAGCTTTCAGAAGCTCAAGACAGCCTTGACTGCAGCTCCAGTATTGGTTTTGCCATCAGCTTCAGGCGCATATACTGTGTATTGTGATGCTTCAAGAGTTGGGATTGGTTGTGTATTGATGCAGGAGGGTAGAGTTATTGCTTATGCTTCTCGTCAGTTGAAGCCCCATGAGAAGAACTACCCCGTGCATGATTTGGAGCTGGCTGCCATAATCCATGCACTGAAGATTTGGAGGCATTACTTGTATGGCATTTCTTGTGAGGTGTTTACTGATCATCGCAGCCTCCAACATTTGTTCAACCAAAAGGATCTTAATTTGAGGCAGCGGAGATGGTTGGAGTTGCTCAAGGATTATGGCATCACTATATTATACCATCCAGGAAAGGCCAATGTGGTGGCCGATGCATTGAGCCGAAGGCAGTGAGTATGGGGAGTTTGGCATATATTCCAGTTGGGGAGAGACCCCTTGCAGTTGATGTTCAAGCCTTGGCCAACAGGTTTGTGAGATTAGACATTTCGGAACCTAGCCGGGTGTTGGCTTGTGTGGTTTCTCGATTTTCGTTATATGATCGCATCAGGGAGCGCCAGTATGACGATCCGCATTTTCTTGTCCTTAGGGACAGAGTTCAGCATAACGATGCTAGAGATGTCACCATCGGCGATGATGGGGTGTTGAGGATGCAGGGCCGAATTTGTGTACTCAATGTGGATGGGCTTCGGGAGTTGATTTTGGAGGAGGCCCATAGCTCGCGGTATTCCATTCATCTGGGTGCCGCGAAGATGTACCAGGACTTGAGGCAACACCATTGGTAGAGAAGAATGAAGAAAGATATTGTGGGATTCGTAGCTCGGTGTCTCAACTGTCAACAGGTAAAATATGAGCATCAAAGACCGGGTGGCCTGCTTCAGCAGATGGCTATTCCCGAGTGGAAGTGGGAGCGGATTACTATGGACTTTGTTGTTGGACTTCCACGGATTTTGAAGAAGTTCGATGCCATTTGGGTGATTGTGGATCGGCTAACCAAGTCCGCGCACTTCATTCCTGTGTGTACTACCTATTCTTCAGAACGGTTGGTAAGGATTTATATCTGAGAGGTTGTTCGGCTGCATGGTGTTCCAGTTTCTATTATTTCAGATAGAGGTACTCAGTTTACCTCACAGTTTTGGAGAGCCGTGTAGAGGGAGTTGGGTACTCAGGTGGAGTTGAGCATAGCTTTTCATCCTCAGACGGATGGACAGTCCGAGCGCACCATTCAGATACTGGAGGACATGTTACGTGCATGTGCTATTGATTTCGGAGGTTCATGGGATGAGTTTCTACCGCTTGCGGAGTTTGCTTATAACAACAGCTACCAGTCAAGTATTCAGATACTAGAGGACATGTTACGTGCATTTGCTATTGATTTCGGAGGTTCATGGGATGAGTTTCTACCGCTTGCGGAGTTTGCTTATAACAACAACTACCAGTCAAGTATTCAGATGGCTCCTTATGAGGCTCTGTATGGGAGGCGGTGTAGATCTCCTGTTGGTTGGTTCGATCCCGGCGAGGCTAGGCTATTGGGGACTGACTTGGTTCAGGATGCTCTAGAGAAGGTGAAGACAATCCAGGAGAGGCTCCGTACAGCACAGTCGAGGCAAAAGAGTTATGCCGATAGGAAAGTCCGAGATGTGTCCTACATGGTTGGTGAGAAGGTCTTGCTGAAGGTTTCGCCCATGAAGGGTGTTATGAGATTTGGGAAGAAAGGAAAATTGAGTCCTCGGTTCATTGGGCCATTTGAAGTGCTTCGGAGAATTGGGGAGGTGGCTTATGAGCTTGCTTTGCCACCGAGCTTGTCGAGTGCACACCCAACATTCATGTTTCTATGATTCGGAAGTATATTGGGAATCCGTCTCAGTTGGACGATGATTTGACCTATGATGTGGAGCCAGTGGCGATTTTGGGTCATCAGATTCGGAAGTTGAGGTCAAATGATATAGCTTCAGTGAAAGTACAGCGGAGAGGTTAACCCGTGGAGGAGGCTACCTGGGAGACTGAGCGTGAGATGCGGCGCAGATATCCTCACCTATTTGAAGCTTCAGGTACGTTTCTTGACTCGTTCGAGGATGAACGTTTGTTTAAGTGGGGGAGAATGTGACGACCCGGCCAGTCGTCTCATGAGCTATCGCTCCTTTTTCCCCATTTCTACCTTATTATGCTTCATTATGTCATTTGGGATGTGTGTGCGAAATTTCATATCATTCGGATGTGGTTTGATCGGGCTTTGATTAAAAGGGTAACTTAGAAGATTTCGAAATTCTTAGGCTTGAATCCGACGTGAATTTGGTGTTGAGGAGTTGTTTTGAGCGTTCCTAAGGTGGGAACAAATATGGGATATGTTGACATAATTAGTTGAGGACCCAGTGGCCTCGGGTGAGTTTAGGGTTGTTAAACGGGCTATTTGTCCTTGGAGAGTTGCAGAAAAACCAAAAGGTTTGTAATTTTGTAAGAGAACAAAGAGGCATCGCAAAATAGGCTAGCTATCGCAAACCCTGTATGCGAGCCGCAGACCACACACCCAGATCGCAAACCCAGACAGTTTTCTGGGCAAAGAATGACGTCAAGAATGCGGTTGCATTTCCACAATGCGGACCGCATATCGACCACACTCAGACCGCAGATCGAGACAGATTTCTGGACAAGATCCATATCAGAATTGAAGTCTGAAATGCGGTCACATTTCTAAAATGCAAACCGCATATCGTACATTGAAATCGCAGACCAAGACAGATTTCTGGACAAAAATCAACGTAAAAAATGCAGTAAAATATGCGTTCGCATTTTTGACATGCGGACAGCAAACCATGCCTCACACTGAACTGCGGTGAAGGCTAAGGATACAATCTGCGATGGCCATAGCAAAGATGCAGACCGCATGTAGGATATGCGGCGGATATGTGGTCGCATTTTAAACCCGACTGGTGCGTTTTTGTTCCAATTTTTGACCCTGTATAAATAGAAAAACAGTACCCATTGGCCATGCAAAAACCCACTATCGTACCATCTAAGAGAAACACCTCCAAAACACCCTAAATCACAGCAAAATATATCCAAGGAGATTTTCTTGGACAAATTCATAAAGGAGGGGATTTTGGCCATCTTAAGCATAATTGGAACTATAGAGCTCGGATTGAAGCTAATTTCGAGTAGATTTTTTGAATACTTTCAAGGGAAACATCGGGGTAAGTGTTTTTAACTCAACTTTGGTCAAATTACTCCAGTATATCACCATATCTAGCGTTTAATTGGGATTTAAGTTGGAGAAATTGTGAAAAAACCCTTAAGTTTAGATTTAAGATTTGGAGGTCGAACCGATGTCAGAATTCGATAATTTTTGTATGGTTGAACTCGTTAGGAGGTAAGGGACACGTTGATGTAAAAATTTTTGAACTTCGAGAAGTGGGCCTGGGGCTCGGGTTTTGCTAATTTCATAATTTCTTGATATTTTTTGATTGTTTCGCTTGGGCTTTGTTCCCTCAGCGTATTGTGACGTATTAGTTTTGATTTTGGATAGATTCGACGCGCGTGGAGGCCATTTCGAAGGGCAAAGGCGTCGAGGGCTAGGGATTTAGCTGGTTCGAGGTAAGTAGTGATTGTAAATGATGTTCTGAGGGTTTGAAACCCCGGATTTGCACATTGTAGTGCTATATTGAGGTGAGGCACGCGCTCGATGATGAGCGTGGGTTCGTTTACTACTGGGGATTGTGAGTTGGTCCACCCCGATTGACGATTTTACTACTCATTTGATTGGAACTTACTTGTTATTATCATGATTTGGGCTGATTGCCATATTTGGGCTTCGTGCCAATTACTTGAACCCTTCGGGGATTTTTATCACTATTTCCTCACTATTTTGACTTATTACTTGAACTCAGTCATGTTGTTTACACTGTTTTACAACTCAACCACTTTTACTCAGTTTTGAGACTTAAATAATATTTTAAATGATATTTTTGGGCTGAGGACTACTGTTTTACTATATCCCGAGGGGCTTGTGATGATTTTCCGACTGAGTGATATGAGGCCGAGGGCCTGAGATACTTTATGTGCCACGAGGTGGCTTGTGATTGATATGAGTCCGAGGGCCTAGATATATGCCACGAGGTGGCTTGATATTGCGCTTGGGCCGTAAGGGGCCCCTCCCGGAGTCTGTACACCCCCAGTGAGCACGCATTGTGATGTGAATTATAGCCCGAGGGGCTGATGTTGTTCCATGTGATAACCCGAGGGGCTGATGTTGTTCTGAGATTTGAGCCCGAGGGGCTGGTACTATTATTATGATGTTACCCGAGGGGCGGATTTGTTGATATATATATAGCCCGAGGGGCGATGTTTTACTTCACATGTCTTTACTTGCTAAAAGGAGATTTTACTTGGATTTCTCACTAATTTACTGTTTGCGAATGATGTTTTAAATGCTTTATCATAGAATGCCTTGTGCTTTGTGTGTGTTTTCTTACTTTCAGTCGTTATTTATCCTTATTACTCACTGAGTTGGAAGTACTCATATTACTCTCTGCACCATGTGTGCAGATTCAGGCGTTGTTGGTTCCGCTCCGGAGTATTGATTTCTCCTGTCCAGGCGGTGATTCAGAGACTACGAGGTAGCTGTTGGCGTCCGCAGCCCCGTATCTCTTTCATCTTGTTGTTCCTATGTTCTTCAAAAATTGTGCCAGATATTGTAATTAGTAATCTTGCTACTAGGATTCATTACTTGCTCATGACATTGTGACACCCCGGTTTGGGCTGTAGTCGGGATGGTTAGTTATGTTTTCCCCGAATGATTGTTCTTCAACTATGCTTGTATTGTTTTCTTATTAATTAACTGATTAAAAATGAGATTTGGATGAATTGGCTGGCCTTGTCTTCACGAGAGGCGCCATCACGACCGGGTTTGGGGTTAGGGTCGTGACAAACTCCTTGATGCCCAATTGATAAAAAGCACTTCACGTCGCATAAGATTGAGTAAGAAGGAAACAAAGGCACAAGCCTCAAAGGAGTCAAATCGCACAAAGAGGAATCAAGAAGGGAAGTGCTCGTAACAGCCCTGTAGCCTCTCGAAAATAAGTACAGACATCTCCGTACCGATCCGCAAGACTCTACTAGACTTGCTCATGACTTGTGAGACCCAAGTGAACCTAGAGCTCTGATACTAAGCTGTCACGACCAAAAATCCACTATAGGTCCTCACAGTGCCTAACGCCACCATCAGGTAAGCCAGCGTTGATTTATCCATTTAATTGCTCATTTTATTATTCGAAAATCATAATTTTTAATAAGGAAGGAGATTTACACTCCTAATTCCACAGGTACATACAATATATATAGTTTATAAAAGAACTGAAAGGCGTTAATGATGTACAAAACCATAAGCATCATCTAGTATAACCCCAAGACCCGGTATTACAAGGGCATGAGCATTTTCTAAGGAGTATAATAATAATACAACATCTGTCTGGAATGTAAATAAGACAGGATAAAGTTAGTAATACGATGGAGACTCTGTGGGCTGCGCTACGTAGCCTGGAATTAGCAACTCACCATAAAGTCTCCTTAGTAGCTGCGCCTACACGCCAAGGTGACCACCAGATAAACCTGTCAGATCCTACACATTTAGTGCAGAAGTGCAGCATGAGTACGTAAATCAACGTGTACATAGTAAGTATCTAGCCTAACCCCGAAGAAGTAGTGATGAGGGGTCGCATCGACACTTACTAGAGGTCCAAAAAAATAATATAATAATTCATAACAGATATGAAGTGCACATCGATAGTGGGGTAAATTTGTAAGTTACAAAATCTTCCAAATATTTCTTTAAAGTATAGGAATCTCAATCTTGTGTTCTACCTTAACAGCTCAAAATATGCCAAGTGTTAATATCAAATAAATAAGGAATACCATATAAAATGCCGGGCATCGGTGGAAAGATTATCTCGTGAATATTCGGACAACTAGTGATATACGTACGATACTAGCGAGGTCGTTCGGCCCGATTCAGAATGATTTGTACACTGTCGAGGGTCGAGCGGCACGAACAATAGATGCATCTATTATACTGCCGAGGGGTTCGGCCCGCTCCACAAGAAAGGAAGGAAGTTAACGAATTACGAGATACTTGCTTACTATACAGTACATGAGCACAAAGTAAATATAGTCTTTACCGTTTCTCAAATAACTTGCCCACAACTCAAAGTGATAAGATTCGGCCTAATATACATATATTTATTTCTAAATCAATTTCAATTATAACTTCAATTAATTAAGTCAGGAGAATGAGTTCAAATAACTCAAATATTACATGATAAGGCCTACGTCTACCCGGACATAAACATGCTTAAGCTGCATATAGACTCTCGTCTCCTCGTGTGTACGTAGCACGCACAACTAGTTGCACATGACAATAAATATCACTTAAGGTGTAGTTTCCTCCTCACAAGGTTAGACATGAGATTTACTTTGCTCCGAAGTTTCATAACCAGCTCCAATCCTTTATAGCACCTCAAACCGATGCCCGTCGATCCGAAACTAGTCAAACAATGTGAAAATCCATAAATATATACTCTACTACCCATAATTAATCAATTTATAACAATTCCCAACTTCGTTCGAAAAGTCAATAAAATCAATCCTTGGGCCCACATGCCCCGAATCCGAAAATTTTCGAAGATAAACTTTACCCTTAACACTACGAACTCAAATATATAATTTATTCCAATTTCCATGTCCAATTTCATGGTCAAAATCCAAAAATACCAACTTCTAAGTTTTCTACCAAAACCCCAAATTTCTACTAATTTCCATGATGAAATCCACATATAAATCATGTATTTAACTCACAACACGTTGGAATTACTTACCTTGACATAGATGATGAAAACCTCCACTTGAAGCTCTCCAAAAAGCGTCCAAACAAAGAGAGAATGAAAGAAAATAGGCCAAATCCCGTTCTCAAAACAATACTGCCCCGCGACCTTTTCGCATCTGCGGTCCCCTGGTCACTTCTGCGACTTCAAATCTCGCACCTGTGAGAACCCATGCCAGGTCGCGTCCCGCATCAGCGGCTCCTTCAGCGCTTCTGCAACGCCACATCCACAGGTGCGGTTCTGCTTCTTTAAAACTTGACTGCATCTGCGGTCCAAGCCTTCCCCAGCGAAATCCGCTTCTGCACTCCAGTGGTCACATCTGCGATCACGCAGGTACGAGAATTTCTTCGCACCTACAACCTCTACCCAGCTCACTCCCAGCCGCTTTTGCGGTTTACTGCCTCGCTTCTGCGAGGTAACTTCTACGGTGAAGCTTCCGCAGAAGCGGCTGCACCAGGAACCAAAAATCTCCAGCTTTTCCTTAAGTCCAAAATCCGATCCGTTAACCATCCAGAATCCACCCGAGACCCCCAGGACCTTGACCAAATATATCAACGCATCCCAAAACACATTACGGACATAATCTAGGCCTCAATTCACACCAAACAACATCATGACTACGAATCAACGATTAAAATCCTTCTTTAAACTTTCAAACTTCCAAACGTCGATGAACGAGTTCGAACCGTATCAAAACATTTCGGAATGATGCCAAACTTTGAGCACCAGTCATAAATCATAATACGGACCTATTCCAAGGCTCGGAATCCCAGACGGACATTG
This sequence comes from Nicotiana obtusifolia, assembly GCA_002018475.1. NCBI lineage: Eukaryota > Viridiplantae > Streptophyta > Magnoliopsida > Solanales > Solanaceae > Nicotiana > Nicotiana obtusifolia. The sequence goes on along the minus strand of MCJB01050618.1, from coordinate 51,963 downwards.
ATAACACCAAAATCATCATACGAACCTATTGGAACCTTCAAATCCTGATTCCGAAGTCGTTTACTCAAAAGTCAAACCTTAGTTAATTTTTCCAACTTAAATCTTTCAAAATTAGAATTTTCTTTCCAAATCAACTATGAAATTCAACTACGACCACACATATAAGTCATAATACCTGAAGTGAAGCTACTCAAGGCCTAAAACTGCTGAACGGCGTGCTAAAGCTCAAAGCGACCGGTCGGGTCGTTACAGCCCCCCACGTAACATACGTTCGTCCTCGAACGTGCTAAGAATTGCTGCGGGGTCTTCCAAAATCATTGTTCAACACCTCGTGCACCTACCCGTACCACTACAACCCATGTGAGCGTATTAACTCGAGCCAGACTGAAGATTCTCCCTCTTTATTTAGTCAATAAGCCTTGGAACCAAATTCTAACCTTCGAATTCCTCTGCAAGACCTGATTCTAACATAGGAACACCGTATAAACCCTAACACAGTGCACCCAACATGACCATGCTCCTCCATTGAAATCAGACCATGCACCACATAAGTCGCTTGACCATAAAAACATCCTTTGACAATAATAGCTGCAATTCCATGAATCCGATGCCCACAACACACCTCATGACGCAAATAAGTCCTGTTCCAACTCTCGCGATACTGCCACGACGGAAGAGATGTGTAGAAACATCCATCAAGTTATTTGATGAATTACCCCTAATGTTTCCTTTTCTTAGTCATAAATAATCCACCAATGCACCGATAACCAGAAGCCACACAAGCAGACAACCACGCGATCCAATCGTAGACGGTGGGGCTACCCCACTTAGCTTTAAGCTATAATTATATAAACCTAGAACCCAAAAAGATTTCTCCTTCTCAATTACCATGATCTCGCACCATCAACCCGCCAAATTTCTTGTAGTTTCCTACTAAATTTTTCATGAACATTCTGAATTATCAGCCATAGTCGTATACTTAACTTTCCGCTTCATGGTAAGTAGAACTCTTCGTAGAAACTTCAAAAAAATCACACAACCGCCAACTTGTCCACAGGAGATAGCCCACCTGTGGAATTCCATACCAACATCTCCCAACGATGCTGCACTGGGTACAACTACCACGAAATCAGTAAACCCTCCTGAGCCCGTGCTCATCCACCAGCTGTATATGTCCGTTCATTCCCCATTGACATCAACTAAAAGTGCGACAATACATTCCAAGCTTGAAGTCATGTTGCATCCCAACGATAATCAAGTTTTCACACCCCTCTTCATTTCAAGCAAACTCCTTTGTGCCATTTTCAATGTTCCTCAGTACAGTACACCATCCCAAATACAATTCGTAGACCTAGTCACTTTTCCACCATGATTCCTAAATCACTCTAAACTTTCTCAAGGCACGCGGCTATCCTGCCACGGAATACATATGCTAATCTGCCACTCTTACTTCAGTTAAACCATCTCCTTTAAGCAACTTCTCGACCTCTTTTTTTCATACTTGACCTGCTAGTAATTCAACCATCGCGAAACACCTCCCCCCATGTCCTTCCTCACACTTCCCTGCCCAATTGTTGCCTCAAATCAAATCTATACCTATAGCACCTAAACTAATGAATTGCTACCAACTCTAAACCTCCTAAAAGATCATCTTTCTCGAGCCATCAACATTAGAAATGCCAATTTGATTCTGAAACCGCTATACTCCGCTATATCTGATAACCGCTTCTCAGGCACCATTTCACAATACCCTGCCCCGAAGGCAAATTAAAGAAGACCATAATACCGATGAACCTTAATGCGTTCGAACAAGGGCGATGACACCACATCACAAATGAGAATTCCACCACGTTCGAAAATATCAAGTCTCGTTACTCCATCAATCAAGGCCTGAACTTCCCTAGTCCGATTGTCCTTCCTCCGCTAGAACTACATGCCGAACCTCTAAACCATGAACTGAGAAATCCTCCATTCGAGTCATTCACTGCCGCGATCCATCAATAGGCACCCTACCATTACACTAACACTGTGCGATAATAATGCATGGATATCGTAGCAACCTGCGCAATAGCCTCAAAAATATAGGGAATACAGACACTGAGCCGAAATGAAAGAACATCCTTCCGCAAGGCAATGATAATAGCTTGTCCGAACACGTAGGGAAAACTATCCTGCACCACGTTTGTAGTACCACAACAACTCCTCGATTCCCAATTGACAACAAGCGCTTCATGTCACATAAGATTGAGTAGGAAGGAAACAAAGGCACAAGCCTCAAAGGAATCAAATCGCACGAAGAGGAATCAAAAGGGAAGTGCTCCTAACAGCCCTGTAGCCTCTCGAAGATAAGTACAGACGTCTTCGTACCGGTCCCCAAGACTCTACTAGACTTGCTCATGACTCGTGAGACCCAAGTGAACCTAGAGCTCTGATACCAAGCTGGCACGACCCAAAATCCACTGTAGTTCATGACGGTGCCTAACGCCACCTTCAGGCAAGCCAACGGTGATTTATCCATTTAATTACTCATTTTATTACTTTCGAAATCATAGTTTGTAATAAGGAAGGAGATTTACAATCCTAAATCCACGGGGACGAACAACATATGTAGTTTATAAAAGAATTGAAAAGCGTTAATGATGTACGAAATCATTAGCATCAGCTAGTATAACCCTAAGACCCGGTATTGCAAGTGCATGAGCATTTCTAAGGAGTAAAATTATATTATAACATCTGTACAGAATATAAATAAGACTTAGTGGACTGTGATACATAGCTTGGAATGCAGCTCACGTAAATTCTCCTTAACAGGTGCTCCTACGCGCCAAGATGATCACCAAATGAACCTGTCAGATCCTGTACATTTAGTGCAGAAGTGCAGCATGAGTACATAAATCAACGCGTACCCACTAAGTATCTTGCCTAACCTTGGAGAAGTAGTGACGAGGGTTCAAAATCGACACTTATTAGAGGTCCAATAAAATAATATAATAATTCATAACAGATATGAAGTGCACAGCGATAGTTGGGTAAATCTGTAAATTTCAAAATCTTCCAAATATTTCTTTAAAGTATAGGATTCTCAATCTTGTATTCTACCTTAACAGCTCAAAAAATGCCAAGTGCCAATATCAAATAAATAAGGAATACCATATAAAATGCCGCACATCAGCGGAAAGATTATCTCGTGAATATTTGGACTACTAGTGATATAACGCACGATTTTGCCGAAGTCATTCGGCCCGATCCAAAATAATATGGACATTGCCGAGGGTCTAGCGGCACCAACCATAGAAGCATCTATTATACTACCGAGGCGTTTGGCACGCTCCACAAAAAAGGAAGGAAGTTGCTGAATTACGAGACATGTGCTTAAAATACAGTACATGAGCACAGAATGAGTATTCTTTATCGTTTCTCAAATAACTTGCCCACAGCTCAAAGTGATAAGGCTCGACCTAGTATACATATATTTATTTAATTATAACTTCAATTAATTAAGCCAGCAGAAAGAGTTCAAATAATTCAAATGTAACATGATAAGGTCCTACGTCTACCTGGACATAAACATGCTTTAGCTACGTACGAAATCTCGTTACCTTGTGCGTACGTAGTACCCACAACTTGTTGCACATAATAATAAATATCACCTAGGGATTAGTTTCCCCCTCACACGGTTAGACTGGAGACTTACCTCGCTCCGAAGTTTTATAACCGGCTCCAAAGCCTTTATAGCACCTTAAGCCGATGCCCGTCGATCCAAAACTAGTCAAACAATGTGAAAATCCATAAATATATACTCTATTACCCATAATTAATCAATTTATAACAATTCCCAACTTTGTTCGAAAAGTCAATAAGATCAACCCTCGGGCCCACGTGCCTGAAATCCGAAAATTTTCGAAGATAAACTTTATCCTTAACACTACGAACTAAAATATATAATTTATTCTAATTTCCATGTCCAATTTAGTGGTCAAATTCCAAAAATATCAATTTCTAGATTTTCTACCAAAATCCCAAATTTCTACTAATTTCCATGTTCAAATCCACATACAAATCATGTATTTTACTCACAATATATGGGGATTACTTACCTTGACATAGATGATGAAAACCTCCACTTGAAGCTCTCTGAAAATTGCCCAAACCAAGAGAGAATTAAAGAAAATGGGCAAAATCCCGTTCTCAAAACAACACTGCCCAGCAACCTTTCCGCATCTGCAGTCCCCTGGTCGCTTCTGCGGCTTCAAATCTTGCACCTGCGAGAACCCAGCTCAGGTCGCCTACAGCATCTGCGGCTCCTCTAGTTCTTCTGCGCCCTCGCTTCTGCGATGCCACATACGCAGGTGCAGTTCCGCTTCTGCAGAACTCGACCACATCTGCGGTCCCAGCCTTCCCCAGCAAAATCCGTTTCTACGCTCCAGAGGTCGCATCTGCGATCACGCAGGTGCGGAAATTTCTTTCACCTACGACCTCTGCCCAGCTCACTCCCAGCCGCTTCTGTGATTCACTGCTCGCTTCTGTGAGGTCGCTTCTGCAGTTAAGCTTCCGCAAAAGTGGTTGCACCAGCAACCAGAATTCTCCAGCTTTTCCTTAAGTCCAAAATCCAATCCGTTAACAATCCGCAATCCACCCGAGGCCCCCGGGACCTTGACCAAGTATACCAACGCGTCCCTAAACACATTATAAACTTTGTCGAGGCCTCAAACCATGCCAAACAACATCGGAATACGAATCTTTATTGAAATCCTTCTTTAAGCTATCAAACTTCAAAACATCGATGAACGCGTCCGAACCATATCAAAACATTCTGGAATGATGCCAAACTTTGCGCACCAGTCATAAATCACAATACAAGTCTATTCCAAGGCTCAGAATCCCAAACGGACATCGATAACACCAAAATTCATTTCAAATCAAACTTAAGAACTTCTTAAACTTCCAAAATTCCAACCTTCCATAATAGGTGCTGAACTGCTCCCGAACTGCCCGATACTCAACCCGAACATACGCCCAAGTCTGAAATCATCATATGAATCTATTGGAACCTTCAAATCCCAATTCCGAAGTAGTTTATTCAAAAGTCAAACCTTCGTCAATTTTTTCAACTTAAAGCTTCTGAAATTAGAGTTTCTTTTCATGGCAACTCCGAACTTCCCAAAATTCAATTCCGACCTTACGTACAAGTCATAATACCTTAAATGAAGCTACTCAAGGCCTCAAATTGCTGAACGACACGCTAGATCTCTAAACGACCCGTCGGTTCGTTACAAATAATTTTGACCATGACCATAATGGTATAACTTTCTCTTTAAGAGAGATATTCACAATATGGATATTGATGAATATATGGTAATACAAATACTAATTGTGAGCTCAAGAAGAGCCAACTATTACTATTCTGGAGGAATACAATTGATTATCAATAAGGTATTGTGTTGTAGTAAGTCTCAAAGAAACTTATTGAGTTTCTAAGGTATTCGCGAAAGCTATTGGTTATATTGAGACTAAAAATAAAGGAATAATTTAATATCATCTATTACTACAACTTGTAGCGGGGTAATATGTATGTGAAAAGCTACCTGCTTTATTCTCCAGTTTATACTACACAAATTAAATTATGCAACAATAAAGTAGAAGTTTATTGATATAAATACCGCTTTCATAATAAATTTGGAGTTTATAATAACTGCACACTCATGGTGTAAACCTGAAGTTATGAATATTGATAATTTATCCAGTTGACATAACTAGTTTAGCCATATCAACTTAAGTATGATGTGCAAAAATAAAAGAGAATTCACATAGGTAAATAATAAAGAGATAGAAAGTTCTTTACGAATTATCTTATGTTGCTTGTTCTCATTAATTAATAGACCAGCTAAAATTGGAATTGAATCCCATGAATACTGGAAATATCAAAGGTGAATATGGGCCCATTCACCTGCCATGTATACCACATAAGATGCATCTATGAGATGGTACATGTGCGATTATTATTAACCCGCAATCTGGTGTTTGTGAGGTAACTTGCTCAATAATTTATTTTTGAGCATAATTTCCATATTTTCTATTCAAGACAGCTCATCTTGATAAGTTGGTTTACATCACAGCTGGTTTAGAAAAATGATATATTGAGAGCCTCCATCTAATAGTTGAACTATTTCTTATGAGAACAATGTTATCTACATCAGTTTGATATACGTTATATACGAAAGTATATTACATTCTCCCCTCACAAGTGATTTAGGGTCATGAACCAAATAATTCCATCTTATTCTTATTGATGTGTTGTACATATTCTGATTAACACCATAATGCACAAAGATGAGTGCACAAAATTGAGGAAGAAAGTTAGTTTTTCTAACATGAAGGGGAGACAAGATAAATAGTTGAGAAACAGTTACATGGAATGAATTATCATTTGTACATTAAGATCCTCCAATAAGATAATATGAACTTGAAGTTCATAAAAAGATAATTCATATGCAATATATTGCAAAATATGTCAGATGCGTTTACTGGCCCAAACAAAGTAATTATATTTTCAATGCAAATGCTCTCATTAGATTAAGTCATAGAAGGACAAAATCTATAGTGCGCCTAAGCGTATAGACAAATCAGTTTCAAATAAACTTATTGATAAAGAAGATGAGCAAATGATCATAATAAGGGGGCAAGTGATCTAGAAGATAACATGGTATAACACTTCATAAAATCTCAGGAGAGATTCAGGTACCTGAAAATATGAATGAAGAGATCTCTATGTTATGTCTTTATGAAAAAATATTGGAACCGATATAAAATGTTCGTCGACGACATCTATCATAGTGCTAAGTATAGATGAAGATCTTAAGTCTGTCGAATACAGACACAAATATATTGGCCAAATAGAAGAGACACAATTCAAATAGAATTAGTTTCATATGAAAGACATTTAGTTTTGGACATGTAGTTCAAACACTTGAAATATAAAGTCAATGGTGTGTGCAATAACTTTTATCTATCTTATATATCTAGCATGGCATGAAAACTTGATATGCATCTACAGTGGATTTGTATGGCTTATATGACTTAGCTTATATGACAATCTCTGAAGGATTTAAATCGCTTAAAGCATATACAATTCTTGGTCCTAAAGTGCCATATCCTAAGTGCAATTTGTGTACATATAACTATAAGCATGATATTGTGATAGCGAAAAATCTTTACCTCTATGGAGATATTGAAAAGGCCATTCCACAACATTTTATGAAGATATTACATATCTATCAAGAATGATGATTTGAAGGTGCAACATATTCATTCAAATTAATATGGCTGATTTGTTTATCAAATCTCTACCAACGATCTTTTGAAGATGATGCACAAGATTGAAATGCAAAAGCTCAAACATGTGAACTGATTGTCTCATCAAGGGGAATTAATTTGTATTGTACTCTTTTTTCCTTACAAGGTTTTGTCCCACTTGGTTTTCCTTGCAAGGTTTTTAACGAGGTAGCCAAAAGCGTATTGTTAAATATGTGTGCTCTTTTTCCTTCACTAGAATTTTTTCCATTGGGTTTTATTTTAGTTAAGATTTTAATGAGGCACATTATCTGTTGAATAGACATTCAAAAAGTAGTGTTATAAATAGAATTGTATTTAAGGTGAATGTCCATGTTTTAGAGAAATTTTAGGATTTATTACTTTGGAGCAAAGTCACTTTTTTCCCATAAATAGAGGGGTTTTATTCTATTATAATTCATCCCAAAATCAATAAGAATTCTCTCCCTACTTTTCTCTGCAATACTCTTCTTCTTTTATTGTTTTATTACAGGCCCAATTTTGTTGGAATATTATCCCAACTGATAAAGAGAGTAATTCATCCTAAAAGAACTGATTTTCTTAGCTATATAGCTTAATTATATCGAATAATATTCTTATATTATTTTATGCGCCACACTTTCTTTTTTGATATGTTTCATTAAAGTTATCACATTTTTAAATTTGGAAACTAGAGAAAAATTTGTCCCTTTTTTTCAAACTGTTTATCGTTTGAATTGTTTGAAATTCTTCATAATTTATCAATCATGCTAATGATACACAAGGGCGGCTCAAAAACATTTGTGGTCTAAAGCCAAATTTAATTGGAAGCCTTAAAATTAAACAAAATTTTTAATATATATATTTTTATTAGAAGTCTAAGTTTTTAGCTTTTTGAGATGCAAAGTTGTTAACAATTTTTTTATAATCGATTTTTTCTAATCATTCTTTTTCAGTTGATAATATAACTAATCTATTTAATCTTTCTTGAGACATTATTAATCTTGGATAATATTTATCATTTTTAATTTTGAAAAACTTCAATCGGCTAACGCAACAGTTATATGAATTATTAACATTATAATATAAGCAATATAAGTATTTGGAGAATAATCAAATCTTTTTTATCTGATTGAGTATACCAATTAGAGTACTATCTTCTACTTGTCTTATTTAATACTTTAATTTAAAAAATAAGTCTAAACCATCAATGTTAGAGCGACTATTATGTTTTATGGAATATTCAAGGTTAAAAAAATCTACTTATCTTCTGAATAGTACTCAATATTATAATACAAGCATAATATTTTAAGAAAATGAGGCCCCTCTGTCACGACCCAAAATCCCAACCCGGTCGTGATGGCGCCTCTCATGAAGACAAGACCAGCCAATCCAAACTAACTTCATTTTTAACAGTTAAATAATACGAAAATAATATAGGTACGGTTTAATAACAGTAAATTGCGGAAAACTATAGTAAACCATCCCGACTACAACCCTCAGATCGGGGTGTCACAAAGTCATGAGCCACTAATGAAATCCTAATAACAAAATAACTATTACAATATCTTCGGCACAATTGTTTGAAGAAAGTGAAAACAACAAAAT